>CAUHTR010000999.1:0-94101 GCA_959609185.1 Schmidtea polychroa | reverse complement strand
GTTATCTTCACTTTGGTCTGAGTCCTCAGTCCTTCCTTCGTCTCATCTTTCTTCTCTTTATTATCTCGTCGCCTGAATCCCATTTATGTTGTTCTTTCATGGTTCCCGTCGTCTCGTCCTCATTTGTTTGGTCGTATGTTCTTTGTCAATTTTTTCCACTCCGGCCTTTTCCAAAGATGTCGTCTTCGACATGTGATGTTTTGATCATATTCTTCGTGTTTATTTAAATGACTATTCTTCAGTGATTCTCTTACTATTGTCACTTTTCTGTTGGATGGCCATGGTAAATTCTTGTTCACATCTGATTCTCTCGTATTCACCATATTTTGATATCAACTCCGTTGCTCGTTTATATTCAAATCCCATAATCTCAGTACCGTACGTCTTTGACAAACTGTTTCATTAGCTGCGGCCATCTTTCCCTAAATCTGTTAATATATTTCTTCGTTTGATCGATTGCTTGTTTACTAAGATTATTTGATTTTCCTTCATAATCTTTCGTTCAATCTTTTCTATTTCTGGTTCCACTTCATTGTTGAATATCTGTTGGATTTTTCTCAGTATTTCCGTTACTGATTCGTTGTCTCTGTTTTTCTTTAAGATTAAGATATTAACTTCGTTTTGGCCATATCATCACATCTACTAAATGTATGCTCATTTTAACTTTATAACCATTGTCGTATAGCTGTTTATTTTTATGACTTGTTCCCATCTTTTGTTTGTACCCAATTATACAGTTTTATCGGTATTTGTTACTTTAATTCAATAATCTGTATCTGAGTTTCAGGGTGTTGAATACTTACTTGGTATTGATCTGGATCAACTTCTTTCAATTTTCCTTTATATTTCGTCACCAAATCTTTCCATGTTGCCGTTAATATATCTCCTTCCCACTGGTATGCTTGAGTTATCAGTTTTATACATTTTCTGGTATGTTGGTTCGTTGATATAGCTCTCATTTCGTTCTCTTTCCGATACCGTGTCGGAAATTTCCTCAAAATATTTCCTCATCGTCATTTTCTATCAGTGATCCCATATCGTCGCTCTCACCCTCTTCGTTATTTTGAGGTGTTCCTTGTTCATTATTTTCATCACTTGATTGAGATAAATCCACTTCTCAGGCTACTCATCGCACTTTTTCCCGTCTTCCTGATCCGTCTGATCATTCTGTATTTGTCTCAGCATGTTTATATTTGGCTCTGTTACTTGGTTCTTTCTTTTCGAACCACTCATTTTTCCTGAACCAGTTGTCTTTTACTTTTTCTTTTACTTGCTCATCCGTTAATTTTGGTTCTTCTCTTCTAATTCTATCTTCAATTTTTTGTAGTAATACTCTTTGAATTCGATTCTTTGTAACAATCTCGTTGCTTTTTGGTTCGTGCCCTGTTTCATCTCTTCTTCGTCTCTTTTCTTTTTCTTCTTTGGTGAACCCTTGTATTATTTTTATTTTATCCTCGCCTACTCAGTTCTGTCAATTGCTTCCGTCAATTGATGTGACCCATTTTCTTTTATTACTTTTGTCTCGTTGATTACGGTCATATTCGCTCCCTTCTTTGTTAATACACTGCTCCGCAGTGTGCGGTTCCCCTTTGTTCATTAATCTCATCATATTTATTCTTCCGGTGTTGGTTTCTCGCTTTTTCCATCTTTTTTGAATTTCTCTGGCTTTTTCGTTTAGTGGTTCTCTGCCCTTCGATTCGTTGCTGGTCTTGTTGTTCTCTTGTTGGTCGTTTCCGGATATCCTCTGGTATCCGTTGGATCATCTTTTTCAACTGTTCAATTTCTGCTGATGTTGATTTGTATATTTTGACTTGGATCGTTTGCTCTTGGTTGATTATGTTTTGTCTTCATCGCGCATTCTCTCGCCACATGTCCAAGTTGGTTGCAACTGTAGCAGGTTCTAGTCCTTCCTCCTCTCATCGACATCATTGGTCCTCGCATATATTTTCTGTGTGACCCCTTTTACCGCAATTTTGGCACATCCTTGTCTTATAACACTCGTTGCTCCAATGTCCTAGTCGTTGACATATGTTACACTTCCGATTATTGTTCTCGTTGTTCCTGAAATTATTAGTGTAAAATTGAATATTACCTCTGTTATCTGGATTTGTCGTTTTTGGCGCCTTGAACAACTGTTGCGATTCTGAGATAAATTGATTCATTCCTAGATTTCCATTGTTGGTTTGATTAATTTCGGTTGTCGTTGTTGGTGTTGTAGCTATTGTACTGCTGCCATTGCTGCTACTTGTACTGGAGTCAAGTAGTTTTCGCATTATTAGCGATTTTTAATGCTTCCTCGAGAGTGTCTGGTGCTCGGCACCCCACTGTTGCTCGTATGTCCTTTCTTTTCATACCCTCTACGAATACGGCTATTATCTTGTCTTCCGGAACTGTTTGATTTGAATCGAATGCTTCTTTTGCCAGTCGTCTTAATTCACATGCATATAGAGCTGTTTGACTCATTGTATTTCTGCTTTCGATGCAGAAAATCCAACATTTTGCGATTTTCCTTCCCTTTTGCTACCGAATGTTTTTATTAAAAAATTTTTTATTGATTTCCATGTTTTTAGTTTTGTTGCATCACACTTTGCCTCTAAATATACATCTTGTGCACTTCCTCTTAAATATAATGATATTCGCTCTCGTACGACTATGTCTGGCCAGTGACATATCGTAATATATACCTCGAATTCTTTTATAAACGTTTCTAGTTCATTAATATTCCCATCGAATGGTTCTCTCGAAATCTTTCTCTAAATTCTCCAACATTGACGTTGACATGGGTTTATCTCCGGTGTGTATGTCGACTCTGACCCATTCGGGTTGTTCACTTGGTTTCCGTCTAACATTATATCTCGACACAAACTTGTTATGCCTGAACTACTATCTTCCTTGTCTGTTGGTTTGATATCAGTTACCGGATATAATTCGTTTCTTTTAATATCGTCGCTGTTTTCACTTTCGTTGGTTAAGCTGTCTGATTCAAATAATGTTTTCACTGACGCTGGTTTCTTATTGATTCTTCTGTTTCTCTTGGCTCTTTGTCTCCCTGCGTTTCCTAATAAACTAGAGCCTCCTTTGCTCTGCGATCTCGTTCGATTGGCCTTTATTATCAAATTTTTCTTGCTTTAATAATCTCTTTTGAATTTCACTGTGTTTCGTTGGCCAACGCTTTAATTTTCCTCTTGTTATTTAATTTGACTTTGTTTACCTTTCTTCTATCCTCGTTTGATTCTCTTGATTCCTTATTTGTTTTCTTTTGAATTTTTGATTTCTCTTTATTTCTCTTGAATTCTTGGCTTGTATTGACTTCCTTCTGACTTATTGATTGACTTATTCTAAAATAATTAACACTCCTAGTACATATCATAATATTTATTCATTTTATCCTACCCTTCATTTATTTCCCTATTTTCTTTATTTTATACTACTCTTTACTCATTATTTCTCTCGCTGTTCCTTTTCTAATTCATGGTACGCTTTACTTTTTGCTACTCACCCCCTTTGAATTTAAGTCCATTTTTAATTATCTATAACTCGTATGAATTATCTATATCGTCGTATCAATTATCTATCATATAATCACAACATCAATTATATAATTAAAAAATATATATCATTAGTCATATACATATAAAACTCATCAGTACTTAATTAATGTCTCCTCATTCGCTTTTCCCCATTCAAAAATTTGGTTTCATTTTCTCTTGCGCCGGCGCTCTATCATAATTTTCCTTTAATCATTACCTCTTTGTCGCACTTAATCTATGTCAATTTAATCAATTTCATCATAATCGTTTATCTCTTTTATTTCGTTCATAGTTAATCATCGACGCTTCGGTTCGCGCGACCTCTACGTCTACATTTATTTACCATCGGCTCCCTGGCCGGTTTAATCACCTCTCTTATTTCATTTAAATCATTTATTTTCATTCAATTACCATCGGCTCTCTGGCCGGTTTAATCAACTCATTTTAATCTCATGAAGTCTTTTACGACTCCTAGACGCCTGGGCTTTAACACCATTACGCCATATAATTCACTATCAACCATCAACGCTTCGGTTTATTAGACCTCCGCGTCGGCATCGGCTTCCGGCCGGTTAATTATACTGTTAATCTCCGAAGTCTTTTACGACTCCTAGACGCCTGGGTTTTTACACCATTACGCCATATAATTCACTATCAACCATCCACGCTTCGATTTATTAGACCTCCGCGTCGGCATCGGCTTCCGGCCGGTTTAATTATACTTTTAATCTTTGAAGTCTTTTACGACTCCTAGACGCCTGGGCTTTTACACCTTTACGCCGTATTCGCGGTCTTCGGTCCCTGACCGGTTTCAAATGCCCTAAATGAGGTTTCTTCAACCCCCAGACGCCTTCAGTTTTTACACCTACTATCGTCCCTACCGCGATTAAATTGAGTTGACAGTTGACTTTCGGACCAATTAAAAATTTAAGGTTCCTCTACTCAAATTACCTAATCTGCTGAGGCCTCACAACTAGCTCAATTCTTGGCCGCCTATTGAAAAGAGTCTAATACCGGTAACCCTAATCTCATCGCCGTTTCACTGGGCCTATCGGTACTCGGTGTGGGCATCCGGGTTTTGTACCGACCCCTGCTAGCAATAATCACGGAAGAAAAACATCCTATCTATCAGGATTTAAAAAACACGGAAATACCTAATCGCCTCGATCTTGATTCTCAAAAGTGATGAACCAGATCTCCCGACTAGTGAAGATAAAAGGAAATTGGATATGCAGTTGACTCTCGGTCTCCCGCCTCACAACTGGTCCAATCTTGGTTGCCTGTTGAGTACGAGTCCTTTACCGGTTGACCCGCATCTCACAACCGTTTCACTGGGCTCCTTAATACTCGGTGTAGGTAACTGGTCTCTCTCGCTCGCTACCCCTTCCGGGTTTTTGTATCAAGTCCCGCTAGCAATCAAAAAAAAATGCACCCAATACTCGGTGTGGGTATCCGGGTTTTTGTATTGTGGTGCATCCAGCATCATCAGTCCCTTGGCTGATAATCTCCTGGACACTACAGTCCGGTGGTTAGGCCGCTGTACTCGGGTGCCTCATCACTCGCTAGGGAAAAATTCATATCATCCGATTTGAAGTCCAAAAACGGTTTCTTCAAATCCGCAGCTGCTCTCGGATAATTAAAATTTTTATCTTTTGGTGCACCTTTTCAATTTTTATTTTTTTATCTTTTTCTTTTTATTTACCCTTCTAGTTTGTCCTTGTCTCCCAAATTCAAAAAATATAATAATCGCGTTGGTTCATTTCCCACAAGTGGTGATCAGTCACTCGACAGAAACTCCCCAACATTTGCGATGGGCCCTACTATACTCTTCTCATCAAGGTGATCAGGATTTCCCCATCCGGGTAAGCATCGTAGGGACGATATGCTTCTCATCCCCTTATGGTCCTGTCTCTCTATGCCAAAAATAAAAAAAAACAGGAAAAAAAATGGTAATCGTACTGATCTTATAGATCAGCTCACACTTGATGCGATCCCAGCCAGTCCTGTATTTAATTCACGGCTTTCGCCAATTTAGTTTGTGTGTTGCTTGTCTATTTATTTAACGGCTTTTGTGTATTTCATATGTCTATGTTCAACGTATGTTTTATACCTTTCGGTTGCTATTATGGAATTAGTTTTACTAACATTCTACTAACTCACACTCGGCTGCAATTCATTTCATCATCTTCAATTTTTCTACATCTCCCTCAGGGAGGTACACTACTACTCTTTCTCTCATGTTTGCGTCACATACATTACAATCGCTTCAGTTTCAATGCACAATCTTGGCAATAACATAGATGTCCGCAAGGTACCATCATTATTTTTATCTCAATGCTTCTACACACACAACATTTGAATTCATTATCGAGCGCCTCTCTTATCGCATCTTCAACCGTTTAAATTTTTATCTTTAATTCTTGCCATTTGATGTTAAATTTGGCCATATCTAAACGTAAATTCTGAATCTGATATACTCTTTGAGTAGTTAATTCCACATTTGGTGTAGCAATTCTCGTCATTATACACAATTCATCATCTACTGGTCTTGGTTTTAAGATCAGCCCTTCTTGAGTGTTTGCCAACTGCTCTGCTTTTCAATTCAATCTTTGTAGTGAGTTGTTAGTTAAATTTACGAATTTTCAAGTTTCTTTATAATGTAGCCGGTTAATTCCATCAAGTTATACTTTATTAATTCAGCATTTTATTAAGTGTTCTTATTCCCCTTTAATTAGCTTACCTCTACCCATTTATTTCCTTATTCAAATTATGTAAGTTCAATAGCTGTTTTACCCTGTTAGTTTAGGCTCCCAATCCCTAAATGATGGTTCCGCGCATTCTTATCCGTTCCTCTAGTTTATTATCTTAGTCTACATAACCCTTTTGATCCCAGCTTGTCCATAATTTTAGTCATTTTATCAAATACTCAATATACCCCTTTATCTTTAACGTAGTTTAACATCTTCCCCCTATTTTTAATTAATTGCATCATCTATCTATTTCTATTTCGCAATTCACTGTTTTATGCTTTATCCCCTTTTTCTTTATACCGTTATTTTCTATCGCCCCCTTTTCCCTATTTTGAATTTTTTATTATTTTCTTATATCCAAAGTATTAGTTGTTTATATTTACAATTTTTATTATTTTTGATTTTTATTTCATTTCTTACCCATCAACATTCTACCCCATCAACACGGAACGCTCATACATTATTCTCATATCTAGTTTCCATCGATTTTCTATATTTACATAATTTAAAACTTTTTATTCATCATGTACAACATTCAACATTCATTTTGATCATACACGCATATTCACACATCATGTTTATTTATTTGAGAAAACAATCTTTCTTACTCTTGCATAAAGCATTTCATTTCCTGATCAAAAAACATTAAGCATTCCCGTTTATTTACAGGTTCCTTTACCAAGAAAGTTTAAGAATCCCGGCTGAGCCCCCAAATTTGTATGGTGGGTTACTGATGATCAAATATTTTGCTCTTTAGTGCTGTTACCAGCGTAACCCAAGATACAACATTGTTTACCGCTTGATACCCGTTGAGCGATCAACGTTGGTACTGTATCAAGAGGGTGAGTGCTCGCAAAAAGTGAGCGCACTACTTGCACTGTAATTGTCGAACACTCCTATGGGTTCACGGACTGCCGATAGAAGGTTTATGTCCGCTTTACATGGTCCCTGTCGTCGGATAGTGCTCCCGATAACCTGTTAACGTGTCTTGTATTCTTCCACGGTGTCAGCCCACCCCACCATTCGTACAAATCATCATTATTCATGGGTCAATCTGTCCTACCTTCCCTGAAGATGGGTCAACTTTTCCGTCTTCGTTGGATCTCCTTGCGTCTGACATCTAAATGAGATTCGTTACCTAAAGTTGTCCATTGCCCTACTTAATTATGGTTTAAATGCTCATCGCGTCTGGTCCACTCTGTCAACCTATCCCGATAAGCTACCTAGACCGCCTTATCACACCATTCCACGAAAATTTGCAACTAGTCTAAATTTTAATCTTATATTAATTTAGCCTAAAACTAATATTCCATCGGAAAAATTAAAATTTTATAATAAATTAAAGTAATAAATCTTTAACCCAAATTAATAAATTAAGTTAGTGCAAAATTAAAATTTTATAATAAATTAAAGTAATAAATCTTTAACTTAAATTAATAAATTAAGTTATATTATCAAATATTTGTTTTAAATGATGACGTGATAGTCATTTACTTATCACCTCAAAGCGGTGAATTTAAATTTTTTTTATTTATTCAGGAATTAAATTTTCAAGAAATTATGTATGCAATTGCCACTGTATGCGACCTCGCTGAGAAAGAAGCACTAGCATCGAACTTTGTTTTCGAAATGCTTGCTTCTTCCTCAGTTGCGGCGGTTAGCAGTGGCACAATCCACACTTATCCTCATTCAGTTTGGTAATTTATATTGTTACATCTATTTTCACTAATGTTTCAGGTACAAGTTAGCAGGAATTGTTCCCTTTTTTAGGTTCTGTTCCCTCGCTGTGGCTATTTTAGTAGATTGGTGAAAATTATTTCTTGTATTATTTTGCATTTGAACTGGGTATTTTACGTTTCTCATTCGCCTGGCTTTGTTCATGAAGATAAGTTAAAGGCTTCTCGCAGCATTGTTGTGAAATCACAGGAAGAAATTGTCCGTTTTTTGAAATGTTCATCAGTTATCAATGGTACTATTATTGGTGTTCTTGCTGGTTTGGAAGATTTCGTAAATTTCTCAATTGTCAGTTTGATTGGTTTTGTGAATTTTGCTACGCACCGTATCAATTTTTAATGTAATCAGATTATAATATTTTTTGAAAATTAAATCTAACTGAATATTTATTTTATTTGTATATATTCTTTTTATTCATTCATTCTTATTCTATGTATAATAATAATAATAATAATAACATTGATAACTGTAATAATAATAATAGTAATAATAATAATAATGATGAGAATAATAATACATGCAAAATCAAAAAAAATTTTAGGATTATAGGACGACTAGAATTAACCTTAATTCCTGTTATTATACAACTTGGGGTCTTTATGGGGAAGGGTGGTCATATTTTTATAAGGTTATTTTATAAATCTATATATACATACACCCATCCACACCTATATATATATATACACACACACATATATATATATACACATATACACACATACCTATATATGGATATAATTTAAATTAATAATATTGATGTCGTTTTCCGGGGGGGGGGGTGTTACTAAAAATAGATTTTAGTGATTTTCCGTAATTTTATTGGAAGATAGGGCCATTGAGACTAAATTTAGAGATAGGGGAATCCCAAAATCAATAATTGGTTTTATAATTTTATTTTTATGAAATAAAGATAATTATTATAATAATATAATAATAATAGTAATGATAATAGTAATAATAATAATAAGAGTGGTAATGTTAATGGTAATAATACCAATAATAATAATAATAATAATAATAATAATAATAATAATAATAATAATAATAATAATATTAATAACGATAATAATAATAATGTTAATAATAATAATAAATGTAAGTTTATATTTTTACAAGATTCCCACATATGGGGGGGGGTATCATTTACGAAAAATTATGGAATTATTTTTTTTGGTTTGGTTTGAAATATAATTTAACTCTATACGAAGATGATATAATTCAATATACCTAAGGAATAGTTAATGGCTACATGATTTGAAGGGGGGTCATTTATGAAAATTTTCAATTTATATTTTAAAATATAATATCAGTTAAATATATATTAAGATAAGTTAATTTAAAATGCTTAGGTAATGGGTAATGACTGAATAATTTTGAGGGGGGTCATTCACGAAATTTTACAACTTATATTTTTTATTATAATGTAAGTTAAATATATATTAAAAATAAGTCAATTTAGTATATTTAAGTAATGGACAATGAATGTATAATTTTTGAGGGGGTCAGTTATGAACATTTCCAATTTAGAATTTTAAATATACTATAAGTTAAATATATGTTAAAATAAGTTAATTTAGGGTATTTATGCAATGGATAATGAATGTATAATTCGGAGGGGGGTCATTTATGAACATTTACAATTTATATTTTAAAATATACTATAAGTTAAATATATATTAAGATAAGTTAATTTAAAATGCTTAGGTAATGGGTAATGACTGAATAATTTTGAGGGGGGTCATTCATGAAATTTTACAACTTATATTTTTTATTATAATGTAAGTTAAATATATATTAAAAATAAGTCAATTTAGTATATTTAAGTAATGGACAATGAATGTATAATTTTGAGGGGGTCAGTTATGAACATTTCCAATTTAGAATTTTAAATATACTATAAGTTAAATATATATTAAAATAAGTTAATTTAGGGTATTTATGCAATGGATAATGAATGTATAATTCGGAGGGGGGTCATTTATGAACATTTACAATTTATATTTTAAAATATACTATAAGTTAAATATATATTAAGATAAGCTAATCTAGCATACTTAGGTAATGGTTAATGACTATATGATTTTGAGGGGGGTCATTCATAAAAATTTACAATTTACATTTTTAAATATAATATAAGTTAAATATGTATTAAAATAAGTTAATTTAGTATATTTAGGTGGTAGTTGATGACTATATGATTTTGAGGGGGGTCATTCATAAAAATTTACAATTTACATTTTTAAATATAATATAAGTTAAATATGTATTAAAATAAGTTAATTTAGTATATTTAGGTGGTAGTTGATGACTATATGATTTTGAGGGGGGTCATTCATAAAAATTTACAATTTACATTTTTAAATATAATATAAGTTAAATATGTATTAAAATAAGTTAATTTAATATATTTAGGTGGTAGGGGATGACTATATGGTTTATGGGGGTCTTTGATGAAAATTTTTCAACTATAATTTTAAAGGTAATCTAAGTTAAGTATATATATTAAATAGTCTAAATTAGTGTATCAGTTAGTGGTTAATGGTTATATGAGTTAAGGGGGTCATTTATCAAAATTTTCCAAATTTATATCGTAAAGGTAATGTATTAATGTATTTAGACAATAATTAATGGTTAGGTGACCTGAGGAATTATTAAGTTTGATAACTGTACATATATAAGTTAATTTATTACTATATATATTGTCCTCGACAAATGTATAGTTTGAGGGGGGTACTTATGAAAAAATGTAAATTATACTTTATAAGTTTCAAATATACGTACATAAGTTAGATTATGAATCTGGACATTTGTTTCGACGATTACGTAACTTGGGGGGGGTATTTATAAAATATTTACAACTTATTATAGATTATATTTTTATCGCTAACGTAGTTTATATTTTATACTTTTATGACCAAATTAAGATTATAATTTATAGTCTTTCAGCTAATATAAGTTTATAATTTATATTTTTATGAAATTAAATTTATAGTTTATGTTTTTAAAGCTAATATAATTTTATAATTTATACTTTTGAGTTTATAATTTATATTTTATGAAGTTAAGTTAAATTTATAGTTTATGTTTTTAAAGCTAATATAATTTTATAATTTATACTTTTGAGTTTATAATTTATATTTTATGAAGTTAAGTTAAATTTATAGTTTATATTTTAAAGCCAATATAATTTTATAATTTATATTTTTATGAAGTTAAATTTATAGTTTATATTTCTAAAGCTAATATAATTTTATAATTTATACTTTTATAATTAACTTAGAGTTATAATTTATAATTTTTATCGTCAATACAAATTTGTAATTTATAATTTCAAGAAATTAAATTTATAATTTATACCTTTATAACTAATCATAATTTATATTTTGAAGAAATTAAATCTATAAGTACAATTCACATTTTTATGAAATTGAGAGGATAATTTATACTTTTAGGGGTTTACGATTTGTATTTTTATAGTTAGTTTAGAGTCTATTCAATTTAATGTAGAATAATGTGAAGATGTTGCCCGAACTTATAAGTTATAGATATAATATTAGTAGTTTATAGATAAAGAGACTTTGTCAATATGTCTACGGGAATTTGCGCATACCAAGACCATTACGATAGAGAAATTTAGTTTGCATCAAAATAGATTATTTTGTGGGCATCTATAGATATTAGTTCGCTTACCAGTGCGATTGAGATTATATCATCTTAGGTCCTACTCATCGCATGAACTTTAGGTTGCAGTATTCTTACAGGGAATGGTTCAAAAATTTTTAAGTCTTTAATTGCCAAAAAAAATTTTGCGCAGGGATCTCCCTGTTATTTTGAGTTAATTAGTTTCTTAGGTTCACATTGAATTTATAGTTTAAGAGGGATTCGTTTAGAAATAACCAGCTACACTAGCATGTTGTATTGTGTGAAATTTGAGTCAGGGGATATTCCCCGTTTATCAGTTCTTAATGTTGTGTGCAAAATAGTATAATTTAAGTGTTAATTTAGGTATGTAAGTTAACGAAAAGGTCGATTTAATTAAAATTTACCTACTTTCCCGACTACACTGAGTACGGTACGATAGGCCCTATTGTAATATGTATCCACAATTAGTTTCCCATAATTATTTCGTCCGCATAGTCCCTGTGACTATGCCAACTACCAAGAAGGATTTATACGCCCTACTCATGGTTAAACACCAATAGTTCGTGGCGACCTCTGGTTAAGATTATGATTTTAGTGCATGTAGGGTCGATGACCCGAAATCATTATGAACTGTGCATTCATAACTGACAAAGTGCATAGGTGCAGGTTTGGCTGGGATCTCGCTTCAAAATCATTGATAACCGACGATCTCATTCAAATCTACACCTCTATAATTAAATAGAAATAATGAAAACAAAGTTTCAATAATAATAATTTATAATTCACAATGAAATCGTCCTTACTTACAATCTCAGAAAAATCAAAAATTTGGCATAAGAGCAAGCATTTGCATTTGCATTTTTTTGCTTAAAAAGTGACGAAATGTGTTAGTTTATATAGCCTCTGTTTGACGTGTAAGTATACATGCGTGCATTGATGCAGTAAAACAAATTCAGATTATTTTAATTCTCGAACATTCGATTTTTAATTTTTATCGATTTTGATGGCGATTTTTAAGTAAGAATTTTTGTTTTTATTTTTGAAATTTTATTTTCGAATTATTTTTTATTAAATTTGCCTCCATGATGGATTTCAGCATTTCCAGAACATTCCATGCTAAATTTAATCTATTTCTTATTTTTAAATTGTTTTTTATGATTTCTTTTCTAAAATATTTATTTTTTAAACTAAAATATTTATTTTTTAAACTAAAATATTTATGTTTTATAAATTTTATTGGGTCGTTTGGCCGTCATGATGGATTTCGCCATTTTTATGAATTGTTCTGGATTTTTATTCAAAATATCGATATAATTTTCTTTACGTAAGATTTTATGAAGATTTTCTTTAATTTTCTTTTTTAATTTTTACTAATCGCCTTTATTCGAATTTGTTTTTTGTTGTTTTATGTCTTTCGGTTATATTTGAGTAAGTTTTCGTGTAATACTTCTTGCTCGTGTTTTATTTTATTTTTAATTCAGATGTTTTATTTTTGGGTATATTATCTCTCTATTATCATTGTTTACTTGGTGTTTTATATATTTTTATTTAAGTAAACTTAATGCTGGGTATACGTGTTGTGTACTGACACATTTCGTCCCATTCCCAACTTTGGGTCTAGAAATCAGTTCTAGCCCAACAATACCATATAAAACTGTGTCTGTGGGACCAGTGAAAGTGGAAAATATGTAGTAGATAACTTTGAAATGAGAAATATGAGACAAACAATACAAGATGTGACTCAAAGTTGTGAAAATGGTCAGAGGCGCATAATTATAACAACTCCAACAAAAGATATAAATTGTTAAATTTGGTAAACTATGTTATTTGAAACGATCTATAATGATTTTTGTGGCCTTTGCAACAAACATAAAATGGAATGAAATTTATTTTGGGAACCATCGACCAACATAGTAAATAAAGAAAAAAAATTTACTACTTAGATGTCGCGGACTACATGTTATGTGGACAAAATGTTACTGGACAAAATGTCACGGTCCAAATATACTGGATAAAATGTAACATAATATTATTAATATCATTATTGTTATTATATATACTCAGAGTTTATCCGACAAGATATTTTGTCCCCTTATGGGTATTAGTCGTAACGGTATATTATTATTCTCCACCTTGTCCTTCAATCTGCTTCACTTCCCTCCCCTCCATAAGATATCTCTAATGTATCGCTAATATATCCTAAGATATTCAGATAAATATGTATGAATCTATAAATATTTCTAAAAAGAATGATTATATCAGCTCATTTTATACACAACATTTATACTATGACATTTTGTCCACGAAATTTTGACCACAAAATTTTGACCGCGACATTTTGTCCGGTGAAATTTTGTCCGGTCACCCATATATTAACTGATACTTTGATTATATTACTTTGAATCTATGTTTAAAATATTAAAATTATCAAAAAAGTAATTTATATGATCCTGACAGTAAATAAATGTTATTGACAGTGATTAAGCAATTTTTACGATTTAAGAATTCTTTACTATAAAAATAACATAGATATTCCACAAAGAAAAAAATATAAAATTAATTAAATTGAGGAAATTTACATAATTACTATAATTAAAAATGGCTGATGCTAAATAAGCTTTCAAATGGACATCTGGGAGACGAGAGCGTTACTCTGATTTGATTATATTAATCGTTGACAAAATAGATTTATTAAATTGGACAATTTCCTACAAAATTTAATATAAAAATTGCCAGTTTATAAATTTATCCAACTACACAACAAAATATTCTGATTTTTAATTTCCTTAATCTCATTTCAGATTATAAATCAATATTTTTATTAATTTAATAAAAATTTTCAGTATAGTTTTGTTCAAGTATTTGTGAAGGAATTTAAATAAATAATTTTCTATGTAACAATGTATGGCTATAACAATATTTAAAGATTTAAAAGGGATATTAATAAATTATTAGTTATTGATTATTTTTTAGGGTAAACTGAAGTACACCCCCCGCCATATAGTCAGAGTTTATCCGACAAGATATTCTGTCTCCTATGGGTACGGCTCACAAAGGTAATGGTTGCAAGGGTACTGCTCATATTCAAGCCTATACATTTATTGGATTGTTTAATAAATGTATAGGCTTGAATATGAGCAGTACCCTTGCGACCATTATCCTTGTGAGCCGTACTCCTAGAATATCTTGTCGGATAAACTCTGACTATATATACATATTAAATATTAAAAATCAATTAAAATCCAATTTGGGGGTGGGTATACTTCAGTTTACCCATTTTTTATATATGTTAAGTGTTTAAGAAATAAATATTTTAGATATTTTGTTTAAATCATTTAAAATAGATGAAATAGTAAATAATTAAATTGTTAAAATCGGAAATGAATTATTATTATTATTAAGTAACGTTAAAATATTAAAATTTTTTAATTTTGAAATATTTGAATATGTAATTTTACAGTAAATTTAAAAATATGTTATAATTTAAATTTGTTTTTATTAATATAATAAAGTTTTAAATATTAAATTTTTAAATAAATATTTAAAAATATATTTGACTCGAAGCTAAAAAATGGATTGTAAAAGTTTGCTTAAAAATCAAACATTATTGTGTATTTAATATATCTTGGATTATGTCTTCGACTTCATGTTTATCAAATGAAAGCAATTCATAAATTGTTCTAGCAAATTTTATAATTAAAGCCTAATAGCATTTCTGTTCATCCGGTTGAATTTCTAAATCACTTCGAGTTGGACGACTTGATCAAATTCGCAAATTTGAAGTAAATAGTAAAATTCAGATATTATTCAAGCTCATTGAATGTGGAATTACCCTAAGTAAGCAAACCTGGGCTAGACTTAAGGATAAAAAGAGAGTGCTTGAACGCTGGGGTCAAAAGAAGAAATACGCATTTAGGCTTGTTGATATGTGAATGAAACCGAATCAACAGGCTTAGCTAAATGAGGTGTGTCGTATATTTACAAATAAAGATGTATTTGTATATGCATGTGGGAACAGAATCTAGCAAAGGGACCAGTATAAACCGGACACAAGCCTTCTATCGGCAGTCCGTGAACCCAAGGAATGCCCGACAATTATAGTGCAAATAATGCGCTCACTTTTTGTGAGCACTCATCCTCTTGATTCAGTACCAACGTTGATCGCTCAACGGATATCAAGTGGAGAAAGCAATTGTTTGTATTCTGAGTTACGCTGGGAACATCACGACAGGGTAAAATGTTTGATTTCCTGTAACCCACCACATACATGACAAAATATTTCATTATTATTTTTCATGTAATAAAAAACGATTTAATAAATAAAAAGTGTAAATTTGCTGTAAAAATCTTCTATAAATATCTATAAATGATATACAAAATTCTGACAAAAATATTTTTCGAAATCTTCCTCCAATTATAATTGAAAAATTTCAACCAATCAAATTTGAAAAATTTAAAATCATTCAATAGAAAAATAGAAAACTATCATAATATCCTTTACTCAAAAACAATTTACAAAATTATTTAGAAAATAATTCAATTCAAGAATAAGGTATTATTACATAATTCATTTTAATTAAATTTTTTATAATAAAAATTATAGAAGAATATAAAATCATTTTTCAAATTTACTCTAATACTACTTAAACCGAATAATTATTTCTCTTAAGGAGATACATTTTTGTTCTTTAAAGACATCCAGCAAATATGGTAAAGCTTCTTTAAGTATTTTGAAATTAAATTAAAATGAGTTATATTAATATATAAATCATCCTTTCTATCAAAATATTTTACTATTTCAATCTAAGTTTTATTTTGACTAAAAAATTATTTGAATTATTTTAATAATCGAATTTTTTTTCATTTTATTCAATATATACTTTGCAGCAATAGACTTATATTAGCATCTACTTGTTTACCACTTAATTAATGCTGCAACAACGAAATCATCCTTTTATACTTTATTATTATTATTATTATTATTATTATTATTATTATTATTATTATTATTATTATTATTATTATTTAATAATTTTAGTTACATTAGAAAACTAAATATAGCTTCTTATTTATTTATTTATTTTTCTTATTTTGTATTCTTTTAATATTAAGAATTAACTACCAAAATTCAATAGAAACTATGCTCATTACAGTAGACTGTTGATTTATCTCGGATAAAAACTTTGGACTCTTGAAAAAAAGGAAAAGAGTTTCTCTGCAAAGATTTACGAAGTCATATATGTATTGAATCCAGTAAGGAAAACCAACAGACACTTTTATCATTTTAGGTAAGAAATAAATTAATATTATATTTTGTGCTTATTATGTAATTAAAAGTTAAAATGATTCAAAAATGCAAAGACACAAGAAGCGCAAAATTTATAAATTGAAAAGTCAATAATAAAACCGAGGAGAAAAAAATTCGAATTTTTTGAATAAAATTACTTTGAAAACTCTTAATGAGCAAAGAAACAATAAGGACTTTATTTTTTCACATATTTTTTTGGAGATTACCCTAAAGCAAAATTATATAACTTTTATACCTTCAAAACTTTAAATCAAGGTATTATTATTACTATCTTACATCTTTCTGCAAAATGTAACTTAATGAAGTATAAATAAAGTATATATAAGTCCGAAGCCCTGAAAATTTTCTGGGCAAAAAAGCCGGTTCTGCAATAATAGAAAAACCGGCCATATAAAAATGCACTATACAAACAACCTAATCATATATGCATATGAAATATATAAATATATACATAAAGTTGTCGTATATATAATTATCAATCTAGATAATTATACATATTAACAAGACACCTTCTTCAACTATCGAACGAACCATATAGGCTCAAATCATCGCATCACATAGGATAAAGTTCAGATTCTCGCAGTTTAAAACCGCTCGAAATCTTACGCTTCCCCGACCGTAACGTAAGTCTTATGCAAACGATTTAATGCCAACACGTAAATCATAAGATGTGAATGAAACATCCAACCTATTTTCATAGATTGTTTCGAGTTTAGATAATACATTTGTTTCTTTACGAGGTAGACACTGAATTATCATTACTTCTGGGCGAGATTCAGACTTAGAGGCGTTCAGTCTTAATCTCTCGGATAGTAGCTTCACGCCAATGACCTTTCAATCAAACACATTTAGCAGTGATCCGAATCTGCGGTTCCTCTCGTACTGAGCCGAATTACCATTGTAATGACACTTTATATAGTAGGGTAAAACTAACCTGTGTCACAACGGTCTAAACACAGCTCACGTTCTCTATTAGTGGGTGAACAATCCAACGCTTTGTGAATTCTGCTTCACAATGATAGGAAGAGTCGGCTCATAAAAAAGGATCAAAAAGCGACGTCTCTATGAACGCTTGGCCGCCACAAAATGTAACTACGTATAAAGTTATTTATCTAAACAAGAACAGTTAAAATTAGAAATACTAATATCAGCATTTTAGGAACTACTGAAAAATTTACAGATTATTTTTATCCTTGAACTGTTTCTGATATTCTAATTTTCATTCTAGAAAGTAGCAATTTTTGTTTAATGACGGGTATATTCATATAAAGTCACGTAATTGGACAAAAAATTGTCACTTTTTAAAGACATATACTTGCTTGACATAGTTAAAGGGTTAAAAAGTGCCATAGAAAGCAATTTTTTTTACCCCGAAGGCAAAATATTAACACTGATAAAGATAAGTTAATTATTAAATTAAATTATTAAATACCATTTTGATTTACTAATCCTTAAAATGATCACGGAAGAAACAATCAAAAATCTCCATAAATGTTTCTGATTGTGTGGATATCTCGTTGGTTGCTCCTGCATTTAGTTTTAAGTCAATTTTACTTGCAAGGGTTTGATATGTTTTAAAACTGTCATACTAAGGGTTTTCAACAGTTATTCAGTACTTCCTTGTTCAAATTGTTTATTTTACTGGGTTATTATAGTTGTTTCGGTAGGATAATAGTTGATAATGTGATTCTGTGTCTTTTATATTCAAATGACAGAAATCAAACACAAAACATTTATTAGTTAACACAAAACATTTATTAGTTAACACAATGATCAAACGTATTAAATCATACATATAAAAATAATCACAAGTAATTCCACAATAAAATTCCTTTATGAAACAAGCAGCATGATGGGAGACTGCCTAACAATAGCTAATATGAATTTGATTTAGCCTATAAAGAAAATACCGCTTTGAATGTTGCTTCTCCCTATTTCTCGCTTTTCGTTTAACCGTTTTCACTACTTTCTGTCTTCGACCACTATAACAATCTTACTATATATTGCGCTTTTTAGGGTCCTTCCTCTCCATCCATTAAAAAATTAAATTATCCATTCACGAGGAGCCGGAAATCTGAACGACATTAAATTATTTTTATTTTAGATTGGTAGGCTGCCACCTTGCATGCCAAGCTTGGGGATTAGTAAATTAATTAGTTTTTATCAATTAAGGAATTAGTTTGCATTTCTTAAATAAGATTACCTAACATTAAAATCACTATATTCATCTTTTCCTTTGCTACATACCTATACATGTTTTCTTGGTAAATATTAAGTTTCAATTTTTATATATTTTTAATTAATTAATTTTTATTTTTGGTACATTTAACTTTTGCAGTGTACACAACATCTTTTTTTATAACCCAAATAAATTTATATTAACATTCTAAATATTTTTTAAAGTCAAAATAATTTTTAAAATTATCAATTTGTTTTTTTCTATATTTTCAATTATTTAAAAGTCTCACCGGAAGATTTAACAAAATTATTTAATTATTTAATGTTACTGTTGTCAAATAACCCTGTTTCAAAGTAAACTCTTGAATGTCAGTTAACTTGAATTTTTCATGTGCCAATGTTGATAAATAAATAAGAAAACAATACAATAAATCATTATATCCAGAAATAATCATCAAATGTTTACTTGTGAAATAATTTTTAAAATTTTCAAAAATATATAAATATCCTAAAAAGAATATTTAAACAAAAATTTCTTTTTATTTAAATAAGACATAAAAATGTTTTAGTAAATAAAAAAAAAAATTTAATTTCATAGGAGTTTGAAATAAAATGTCTTTGTTATAATGTTTTAGTAAATAAAAAAAAAATTTAATTTCATAGGAGTTTGAAATAAAATGTCTTTGTTATAATGCAGTTATCATTAAAGAATTATATGGATTTCGGTATGACTGTCCGACGAGATCTTTTTCATTTAAGTCAAGATGGTTGTCGGCTGACAAAGATCACCACAAATGAAGTTTTTTATTTATTTTTTAGTTATAAAATGAACGTATGTTCAATGAACTTATAAATTATAAATGAAAAAATAATAAACAATTTGGAATTTAATTTGTAATTTTATAGGGATGATGAATTTGGAATTTGGATAAATTTGATTCTTAAATATTTTCCCATTATAATTATTTCTTGATATCTGGTTACTTATTGAAAAATATTATATTATAAAAAATATTGAAATAATTATATAAATTAAAATAATTTAGAATTTCATTTATTTTCATTTAGTTTTCAGCTATAGATTAATCATGAGAATATTAAATAATTTATGTTAAAATAAAATGTAATAAATTACAATTGTAATTTATTTGATAATTTATTTCTAAAGAAGTTTGATTTTGTGTAACATTTGTACTAGAGAATATCATGACAAAATTATTTGAATTTGGAAGAAGTTCGAAACGGATTTACATATCTAAATAAAATTTTGTTTCGAATATAATTGTCATAATTGGTAGGATATGTGCCATGTAGGTCTAAATTAAAGTGACCAGATATTTTTTATTGGAAAAGAGGCTATGCTCAAAACAAAACCACATTATCCGGGACATCTGATCACTTTATACTAGACCTCTATATGAATACACACTAATCTTGTGTGCATTATGGAATACCATGAAAAGAACACTACTGTATTTTTATTTATTCACTAGAAGATTGAGTAAATTGCATATTTACATTTTAAAAAAGGCTGCATACTAATTATTTAACCCAGCTGTTCATATTGTACACAACTTAAAATGTACAATATTCTATTATACAGCCATAAATTATTGAAATATAAGACGAAAAAAGAAGAAAAAAGAAGAAGCAAAAAACATTTTTTTTTAATTTTCTATGCTTTCTTCTTTTTTGAAAATGTTAAAAGTGTTACATTTCTAATGTGGGACATTTTCCGGGACAGTTTTCAGTGAGGGACAAACAACTTAAATCAGGAATAGTGCCGCATTATCCGGGACATCTGGTCACTCTAGTTTAAATTGAAAGATGCTTCAAACTGTTCATAAACTTTAACTTGCATTTTATATTCTCATAATTAATTGTCACATATTTTATTAAGACAACTCAAAATGAATTTAACTTTTAAACCTTTTAACATTTTTTTAATTGTAATTTAAATTTTTGAATGCTTTCTTTTTTCTTCTTTTAAGAAATTGTTTTTCGGTTATTCTTTAGATTTATCTTTTGAAAATAGTTTTAGGTTAATTAAATGTTTTAACTGTTGATTTCGCGTTTATGCGTCATGCTACAAATAAATTCGTGTTTGCTATGGAATTTACATTTAATTTTTAGAGAATGTAAACGTACTTCATCGCATGAAATTAATTAAGAACACAGAAACGAGTTTCCGACAAAAAACTAATCAGTTCAAAAGTTAAGTAATTTATAGATTTGTTACAATATTTTGTTCTCAATACTTGACATAAAATTATTTCAAAGCTTCTTTTTATATTCAAATCTTGATATTATTAAATTTTAATTGTACTTTTATTTATATTTTAATTAAGCTAATTAAATTTATCAATTATAATTTAATAAATTTTATTTTAACTAATTATAATCTCCATATTCTTCAATTTTAAAGTAAATTTATTGTATATATTTTTTGACAATTACTAGCTCAAAAATTAAGTTGCATAAAATATATAAAATATTTTCCATAGAGAATAAAATTCAATTTTATTGTAATTAAAATGGACATTATTAATGTTATCTTTTCATCTTGGAGAGGAGAAAAATTACAGTAAAATCTTTAGAAATAAGAATCAATTAGTGATTAATTTTTAATAAAACTTTAGCAACTATTTAGTTAAAACAAAATAAAAATAGTAACTGAAGTTTCGTAATAATTATTTTATAAGTTGAATAATTATAATCGCTTAAAATAATTAATAATTGTTTTTACTTGAATACGAATTTCTATATTTCAAAAATAAATAATAATTCAATTTTAATAAATCTAATATTTTTTTAATTTTTATTATTTACAAATAATTTAAATAAATACAAATTCAAAATTTTTTAAAATTTAATTAAAATTTAAGATTACTTCAAACAATTATTGGATAGTTTAAGTTTACCTTCAACTAAATAATCAAGAGGAAAAATCTCTAAATTTTCTTTACCTAAATGCTAACAATATTTACCTATATACCAATAATTAAAATACAATAAAATAATAAGCCTCAAAATTCATACACTTATTGGGATAACTTTCTACAAGGGGTAGTCACACTATTTTAAAATCCAATTCCTCTTAAATTTTGATAAAAGCCAAGTTCCTTCTAGGTACATCCTAATTTTGGAGAGACTAGGGCGGGAGTTCTTCGTTGTCGGAATTTCATTACCTGATAAACCTTTAGAGTTCCGATTGTTAAAACAAAACGTGATCAAATTTCTAAAATTCGTTTAATATAAACACAAATATAATTTTATTCAAATTTTCCAGGTATCAAAATATAAACGCATTTGTTGTCCATTTTTGAATTGCTTTGACTATTATGTAAAAAAAGTAAAAAGGAAATCACTCCAAAGTGTAATGGCAAACATAATGAAACTATTATGCCAAGATTCAAATTATTTCAATGTTCTATATGTAATTCGTAGACATTTATGTATTTTCTTGCACATGAAAGGAAACGCAATTGTAAAATGTCACCACTTTTCAATGAACCTTTCCATTTCCGGATAAATGTCACTTTTAGACGCACCGTATTTTATTCAAATAAAATTTGAGAATGAAATGTCGTCTAAAAATGTTCAAAATTTGATTAGCAAGCATTGCAAATTTAATGGGATTTATTTTGCATTTTATTATTTTAAAACGGGTTTAAAAAAATTATTAAATAAATAAATAAATTTAATAAATAAATTAAAATTACTAAATAAATTATACATACAAGAAATCATTTTATCAAAGTTAGCTGGGGGAAAATATTGTTAATTATTTTGACTTTTAGATTGATGCTGACATATTGCCTGTCAATTATTACAATTATTGTTGGATATCAAGATGAAGTATTGAGAAATTATTAATTTATATTAAGAAACACAAACAAGTAATGTAAAAGGTTATTAGTAAGAAGTGAGCTTATCGCTCCAAACCGAAATTTTCAACTCTCATAATTTCTTTTGTCAGATGTGCACTATCCTTCACCTTTTATTTGGTTTTTTGTTAAACATGTTAATCGCTGAACGAGTCATAAGTATACAACTAACACGGTCATTAAAGTGCTAAATGAATAAAAAATTAATTTTTATATTTTTGTTCAAATGAAGTCAAAGTCCTTTATAAATTGCGCATGGTAAAGATTATTTTTAGACATATAAAGATATTTATACAAATCCAGTTTTTTTCTACTATTTTCTCATAATCCAGACCTTTTACATTATTTTGTTCAGATTTAATAATTGATTAGGCACTTAAATTCATGTTTAACAATGCTCACTTGAAATTTTCTTCCAACTAAATCCCCTGCTCCTTATATAGAGCTCAATCTCACAAATCATTTCATGATCTCCAGAAATCTAAAAGGAAGTTTAATTTACCAGCTCATAGATGCCAAACTGAATCTACAATGAAATTGTTCTTACTTTAGATTGAGAATTTTGTTTCCTTTATGCCCTTATTATTATTATTATTATTATTATTATTATTATTATTATTATTATTATTATTATTATTATTATTATTATTATTATTATTATTATTATTATTATTATTATTATTATTATTATTATTATTATTATTATTATTACTATTATTATTGTTATTATTATTATTATTATTATTATTATTATTATTATTATTATTATTATTATTATTATTATTATTATTATTATTATTATTATTATTATTATTATTATTATTATTATTATTATTATTATTATTATTATTATTATTATTATTATTATTATTATTATTTCAATTAGATAATCAGATAGTTTGTATTAAAAAAAACTCTATCTAAGAGGTCCACCGATTTAAAATTATTCTATTCGTATTTATCTTTTCATTGGTACCTAAAATCAATTTTTTTAATATAAATTACGCTATTTTTGATATTTTTATCAGAAATTAAAAATTTTATTTTTTAAATAGAGCATGTCGACCATTGACGCTTTACCTCGATTCTTTAATTTTTTTCGAAAAATGATTTGCAAAGAAAAGAAAATCAATATAAAATATTTTTCATTTTAAAAGTTAATATAAACATAATATTAATCTTTTCAAACTTAAATAAATTATTATTATTAAACATTTTATGATACAAATTCTTCTATTTTTCTTTAAATTATTTTATAAACAACAAATATATTTGAACATATTATAAATAAATAATTTGTAAAATTTATGCAGTTATTTAAAAAAAATAAACTTAAAACAAAAAACTTACTAAAACTGTTTGAAACTGTTTCACAGTTTTGCCATTCAAAGAAAGGAAACTTTAGAAAGTAGAGAAAATTTTTCTAGATTTTATAAAACTAACTGGAATTATTACAAATTTGTTTTACTTTTCAGATAAAAATTAAAATAATTTGAAGATATTTTGTCTCTTTTAAGAGCGTGTTAAAAAATAATCTAACCAGTTAAGAAAATAATAATATAATTTGAAAGTTAAAAGTGATCAAATACATAGAAAATCTGTAAGTCATTTATAATTTATATTAATATTAGAGCTTGACCGATCGGGTCGATTATTAGGACAATCAGAATCAATGGCAATTGGCCGCTTTTCAAGTGTCGATTGTTTAAGATCAGGAATTCAGAATACTAACCGAATTCGCCATTACTAAGACTCATCAACAAAATATAAAGTCCAAAAACAATAAATTTTATGTGATTATTTATGTCAAAAACAAATTGAATGTTCATTTTTTATTGTTGAAACTCTTCGTTTGTAGCATAGTTTGTTAGTAGTCTGTACACAGATGTCATCAGTGATTGGCTGACTGGCATTGAGATGATATGAGATCTAAACACAAGCAAAAATACAAAGAAATGATTAAAAAAATTTAAATTCGTAGACAATCTGTACGATTGGCAATCGAGACAATCGGGATAAGTGCAATTAGTAAAGCTTTAATTAATTTATAATAAAAATAGAAAACTTATTTATAATATAAAATAAAGATTATAAAATTATATTATAAAGATTATATTCTTGAATTTTAGTTAGGATAAATTAACTGAAAATTAATATTTCCCATTCACAGTGTCTCCTTTTAAATAGAATAAATATGTATACAAAGAAACAATATAAATATGTTATAAAAATATGACAT
The DNA here is from genome assembly GCA_959609185.1 of Schmidtea polychroa. Classification (NCBI taxonomy): domain Eukaryota; kingdom Metazoa; phylum Platyhelminthes; order Tricladida; family Dugesiidae; genus Schmidtea; species Schmidtea polychroa. The sequence continues at coordinate 68,833 of CAUHTR010000999.1, read as the reverse complement.
GCGAATAAGTTTATCAAATAATAAGTCGAATTTCCAAAAATTATGTAATGAACATCATGCACAAATTTCTCTTTAAAGAATCGATAAACCTTTGCTTTTTTCTGACTTCTATCTACAATTTCCACAACAATGAAATTCCTCCAAGTTAAATTTTTCACACCGTCGCAAATGATAAATTACAACAAAATCAATTTACAATATTATATATTATAAACATTTATTAAAGAAAATTTACTTTTCATAATATAATTTTATTATTATTAAAGTTTATTAACACTAAATATACAGGTAAAAATAGCCGTAAAAATAGGTATACCTTATATATGTAGCAATAGAATTTTAAATGAGTCAAATTGGCTCAGTCTGTAAATCTAGTGTTAAATATAATTTTTAATACTGTGCTAAAAAGAATTACTGCAAAACCATAGCGTTGTAATTTAATAATATTATAATATTATAAATCTGCATGGAAGAAAACAAATTTTTTAAATTTAATTAGCAAATCAATAGTTTTAAATAATAATAATAATAATAATAATAATAATAATAATAATAATAATAATAATAATAATAATAATAATAATAATAATAATAATAATAATAAATTAAATAATTCACAAAATTTTCAAAAAACAATTTTCTTTCCTTCAACGGGTTGTATTAAATTAATTTTCCTAAACTGTCTTTAAAAATGAACTATAATTTTGCAAAACAGTAAATAAAGGTAACTATTCAATTTAACGCCTGAAAATGAAATGCCAGCATGTTTAGCTGATATTGCCCACATGAAAAAAACAAGAACCAAATGGTTTTGCAATAGTCTGGACAATAAGAGTTCGGAATTATTCCTGTTATGAACAGTAAATTGGTGTATTATTATATCTATATATGATTATAGATGTAGTGGGAGATGATAAATATCTTTAATAATTTGTTTAAATTTTAAAATCTTTCACAAAAACACTTGTAAAAAAGCAATTCCCAAATTTTTTATTAAATATAGAACAAAATATAATTCTTTTTTTTGCTGTTTGTGACAAAAAAAATCATGTTAATTCATATCGGTGAATCATACAATTTTTGAAACGGAAAATAGTGATTCCCCGTATTTCGATGCATATATACTGTTTTCTATAGTTTTTATGTTTATATTAATGTAAATATGTATATTAGTCGTTGAATAAAGACTTTTTATTATATTATAAAATATTTTTTCTAATATATATAAAATCGGATTCACAGTGCGCGGTTTCGGTTTTTGCACGTTGTTTTTGTGGAACGTATCTACCACGCAGTTAGAGGGTTTACTGTATTTGAATAGCGATATTTTGTAATGGTCTTCTTTAAATTTTTTCTTTTGTAACCTTTTTTTGTTTGACAATTTTTGGAACTTTCTTCACTATCCATTTCGGATGCAAAGTTCAAAATGAAATCAATTTTACAAGTTTTAAAAATATTTCTAATTATAAATCTTTGAAAAATAATGAAACAATTGTTCCATTTTGAATCTTTTGATAACTTAAGTTTGTTTATTCAATATACAATATCGCATTTCTGTTCTGTTATCTTGCATAAAACCTGTTAAACATTTTTGAATCAAAAACAAAAAAAAGTTATATAAATTAAAATTATATAAAAATTAAATTTATTTAAACAATATATGCTGTTCATCGATTTATGACACAGGAAATTAATTTTTTTTTAAAAAGTAAAAAAGTCATAACCCTAATGCACAGATAACAGTGACAATAAAGCAGTTTGGTTGAAATTTGAATTAATAAAATATTTTTACACATCTACACTTTTGTTTTGTTTTAATTAAATGCCGTTTCAAACATTAAATAATAACTAAATAATAACTTTTTACATTCAAAAGACAATTCATCGTCAAATACTTTGAAATTGTAATTGCATTCATTACATGTATATTCTAAACACTAAGATCAGAAACTAAGCATATTGCGGTCAGGAATTTTTTATTAACATATTTAAAAATGTAGGGATTTCGAAATTAGTTTAAACACAGGAAAGAGTATTAAATTTTTACTTTTAAAAGTTTTAAATTTTCTGTATTGAAAAGGTTAGGTAATTCTGTTATGCTAAAAATTAAATTCAAAATCCCTAAATTTGTAAAAAAGTTAAAAATATATTTCAAACCTCAGATCAATTAAATAACCATGTAACAATACTAAAGAAATGTTCATAATTAATAATTTATTCTCAACTAAATTTAATTGCTATCCACTAATTGAAATATACATCATCATTAGAAAAAAAAACTATAGAACAAATGTCAGAATACTCAAGTTTGTTTTAATAAGCAAAATATAAAAACATTCTTATTACTTATATTTAATGAGAGAATTAGTTCAAAGTGATCTTATATAATTATTTTAATTAAATTATATTATACATTAAAGAGTTAAATATATATATATATAAACAATAGACATAACTAATATAGATATTGTAAATTTGAAATAATAACATAAGTTGAAAATATACAATTTTAGTTAACAAAAACAATTAAACGGGCATAATAATTTGGGCGTCTCCTCATAAAAATCAACATTTTGTTGGAAAGTTTCTATGATATTTGACAGATCAAATTCTTGAAAAACAGTCTAATTTAGAAAATACACCAATGAGATTTATCTAAGATTTATCCCTGATATTAATAATGACTTCCTTCTTAATTAATATTAATAATATCAAGTTTATACTAACCAGTTACAATTTACACTTGAATGATTTTTTAGAATCAAATAATATCCCTTAACCCGATATGTCTATTGGACTCTAGAACAAATTCCCCCATGTTGATAAAGATTTTAATTCATAATATGCTGCAGAACGCTACAGTGGTCTACAATGATCTAGTGAACCCAGTGGGTATTTCGTACATGATTTCGTCATTAATTTCAAATATGCAAATCAGGTCAAGATTTATCTATTTCTGGCCAAGAAAATTTCAGTCATAGAATTTTTGTGGTTATTAATTTTCGAAAATTAATTTTGTAAATGACTTTGCGGACAAAGTAATTCTGTAACCAGTTTTAATGCGATATTTGTGAGCCGACAAAAAATATGAGTCAAGAAATTGTAATAGGCAAATTTGGCATAATTTAAATGACTTAAGATGTCTAGAATTAAAAATGATCAAATTAGATACGTAAAGACGTATTATAAATGATTTAATTAATCAACATTAAAAATTGGTAAAAAGATCGGAGAGTTAAAATGACACAACTATGTCAGAACTTTTAAATTAGTCAAATTTGTATATATTATTAAAGTTATAACAAAACCCTAATCAAACATTCTTTTCACGATATATTTCGACAGTTTTCCTGTCATCATCAGGTAGGATATAATAACTATGTAAATTAAGGATTTTAAACAAATTTACATAGTTATTATATCTCACCTGATGATGACAGGAAAACTGTCGAAACATATCGTGAAAAGAATGTTTGATTGGCGTTTTCTTATAATTAAATCATTGCCATGTATGTTTAACTATTTATTATTTAAATAATTAAAATCAACTCTGAAATCCGACTAAATTTAGATATATTAATGAAAAATCTTTAATTTTTATTTTTTTTCTATTTTTACGAATATAGTTGTATATTTGTTTTAATTATTTCATTTACAGAATATTCAGCTGCTAAAACGTTCGTGTAATCATTATTAATATTACTTTCAGTCTCTATCTTTTGTTTCTCTCAATAATATTTTAAAATTAATTCTTTGATTTCATCAACAGTTTTCGACCTATAATTTTTATATCTTTTATACCCCATAAAATATGTTTAAATCTTTTTTATTTAAATTATGCCTTAAAATATTTTTGACATACCTTTAAAAAATCATTAATCGAATCCAAGCTTTTTCTGTATACGAAAACGGAATTTAGATCGGTTATTAAGTTAGCCGGATTCACGAATGATGTCTTCATTCTGGTCTTACAATTTTTTTCAGTATTAGTTGCATCATATTTTCTAGTAGGTTCAATTGACAAAAATACTTTTATGAAAATCGCACGATGTTTTACGGCCATCAGCGTTAGTTTGAATAATTTTTATGTTGAAAATTTCTCTTGGTTTGATAAATGGAAACATTGGCGTGGTTGCCATAAATTTCAAAAGTAATAGTAATAATAGTAAATGATAATAGTTATATAAATAGTAATAAATGTCGAACCCATATGTTACGCACGCCCATATCTTACGCAAAAATTTTTTTATTCTACACAAAGAAACAAATTAGATAAAAAAGCATAAGAAGCAATAAAAACACCAAAATATTATATAAAAAGCAATTAAATAATGAAATTTAATTATTGTTTTTCTAAATTTTGGATATTAAACAAGAAGATACATATCGCGTTATTCTTTCCCTTTTGAAGCCCGCGTACAATTATATTGAGTTTTCATACATTGCTTTCATCCCAGTGTGGTCAGGGAGATGCAATCTTTCAAATAAATTGTGCAGGCCAACTTCATCATCATTTGCAATGATATCTTTGTTACATTCTCCTGATTTTAGATAAAGCTTATTTTCCACTTCAATAAAGTTTTCAGCTTTCTTTATAAAATTTCTTTTTGAATGTCTATCTAAGTCAGTAATCCAACTACTTCCTTGATTTAGATAAGTTTTAATTTTTTCAATTTCTTCTAGTGTCAAAATGTATTTCATTTTCGGGATTTAAATTCCCTCCAAATTTTCCCGCCAAAAGCTATAAAAACAAAATAAAACTTTACCCCTAAGATTTAAAAGACATGACATAAACTAAAATAAGGAAAAAGAATATAAAAAAAGAACTTTGCTAGATAAGCGATTTTTTAATAAATTTGTATTAGTAATTTTTTTCTTTTTGCGTAAGATATGGGCATGCGTAACATATGGGTTCGACAATAAATAAATAATAAATAATAATAAATTTCAAAATAATCAATATTTACAATATTTATTATTAAAATAATTCTGTATTCAATGAGCTATTTTCATATTCTGGGCGATATCAACATACTGCAATCACACACTTACTATTTAATATATAATATTATTAATTTAAAATACATATTTATATTAAAGATATTTATATTATATTCATCTTACAATCATATTTTAATAACAAGTATAAATAAAATTTTAAATAATTTTTTAAAATTTTTATTCCAAATTTTTTTTTGTTATAAACCGATGCCACTTTAGAAAATAAAATTCTCCTTAAAAATAATTATTATAAACATTTTTACAAAATTTCTTTTATTATTCTACTTTTGTCTTTGTAGTGCAAAATGTTTTCATTGAACACCAAACTCATTGAATAACTTCAAAAAAATTAGTTAGACCAAAGAAAAATAATAAAAACCGATAGCAATAGAATTCATTTATATTTATGTTCTTGTCACTCTAAAAAGTAATTACAACAGCTTCCATTTATAGAATATTTTTGTTTTTATAGATATGAATAATATTTCACGGCAGTTATCATTAGTAATAAATATTTTATTTTTATGGTTTTTACCTATTTCTAATTGCTTTGAAAACCTATATTCTAAATATGACAAATAATCTGTTATATTTACATTAACCCATTAATCACAACTAGTATAATACAAGTACTCTATTTGCTTTTTACTTCACTCACAAAAAAGGTTTCTATTAAAAATCTTATTAATTAGAACAATATTTAATTAAAAAAAACTATTTGACATATTTCTTTGGCCAGAATTGCACTATGTTCCGTAGAATATTATTAAATACTTCAGGTCCATTGACTCCTCTTGCCTCTTCCTCCACATAACCTCACACACGTATGAGTCCATCATGTCCATTCTTACTATTATGTCTTTTGTTACGCTCTTTAGTAGCTTTTCATGACCATTCTATATGTTGAGTATGTGCCCCTGTTGATGCATCTATGAAGTTAATAGAGTGATTCACAGTCTGATGATTGAAACCCATTGCTGCTATCCCGTTATAAGCAGCCCATAAATCTGAAAGTATAGTTATCAATGGCAGAATTGATTGCCAGATAATGGGAAGTAGGGTAGTAGCACTTATTAAGTAAGCAATCATTAGTTTTTCGGTAAAATAGGCTTTTGTCTTTCTCAATGAGTTCCTTGACCACTAATAATGACTAGATTATTAATCAAGCATATATTTCAATACTAATTCATTCTCACATAAAGCAATCGAAGCCAGCTCCTTGGACCTTGTGATGACTCAAATTAAAACCTTGTTACCACGATCTATCTCACACTGGTAAATCTTTAGGGCATTCACGTCGTCTTCATCTCCAACAATCTTGAATGACACCAAACCTCAGCAAGATTGGAAGTCCATTAAAATACATTCTAGAATTTAGATAAATATGTAATATTTCATGTTGTTACAAAGACACAACACTTGATTGTTTGCCGTGAGTTAACCGAAAGGTTTAAAAGATTCATACTTCGCCCATAAAATTTTAATTTAGAAATACTAATAAGAATAAAATCGATAAATCAGAGTAATAAAAAAAATTATTAATTTTTATGGGAGTGAATAAAAAGACAAGTATCCTCTATAGCAAGGGTGGGCACGCATGAGTTCAATGAGAGACATTTTCCGAAAATCTATTTTTTAAAGAGCCACCATAGTGAACTACATATTTTTTTTTATTTCATTAATTTGATTAAAAAAGACTTAAACGCTATTAAAAACAATTATTTCAAAATTTAAGTAACAAACATAAAATACAATTGCAACAAAAAATTTTTTTTTAAAAATTCAGTTGAAAAAATTTCAAAATAAAAAAATCGAATTCAATTTTCAAATTCAATTATCAAAAATTCAATTATCAATGAGCCGCAGTTTACTCAACGAAGAGCCGCATGCGGCTCTAAGAGCCGCATTTGCCCACCGTTGCTCTATAGTAATGTTTTTATCTACGTATTTTTTATTTATAATTGAGTTTTGTTATTTTAATTTATAAGTAGAATTAGAAAAAAAACATTTGATACAAATACTTATTTATTTACAATCAAAGCACTGTTTACAATGTTTACCAATTGTATATTCTAGAAAGGGAGTAAGTATTTTTAGCTTAAGTGCTCCTAGTGTTATAAATATAAACCACATGTATATAAACTTTCAATCTCTGCACACACTTCCAATCCTAACTGATTCTTCATACACCGAGGCCATTGCGATCTAGTTAGATAATTAAGCTATTAATCAATAGTATTGTTTCTTACAAGTAAAATTACTTAAATATATTTCGCACAAAATTTTGTTTGTATATATTTATTAAATAGTTTTAATGAAATTTATAGAAAATTAATATAAACTTTGTGATAAGTATATTAAAAATGCATGTTTGATTTTTAGTCGGTGTATTTATTTAATGTATTATCTGTGTATTTATTTAATAAATATATGAAAAGATATAATAGCATATTATTTCATTTTATTGTACATTTCTTTTTAAAGTGAGACTATATATACTCATTTAGACATTTAAACAAGTTATACAAAAAAAATCATCTGCTATAACTATTTCCTTAAAAGTTTAATAACTTGACAGTTTATTAACTAATTATAAGTATTTATTTGATTCTTCAAAGTCTTTCATTAGCCAAATAGAGTAAATTTGTGAAAGAAGATACTACTAAATCATTATTTGAACGGGAACGAAAAGTACAGCCTGTAAACCTTGTAAATAAGGAATTCCAAATATTTTAAACGAAAATACAGCATTATGCATCAAGAAAATTACGAAATAATAAAGTTTTGGGAATATTTAGCAGGTATACTAATATGCATGAGTGTATTAATAAAATTAGACAAAGTTGCGAAGAGCCATCTATTCTTTTGAAACGGAAAATACAAATTATGTTTAGAGCATTTATATAAATATATATAATATGCAAAAGCGAAGAATATTAATTTTTGTTAGTTTAATTTTAAATGCTCAAAAAAAAGAAATATACAGTGCTAAAAGTGTTTTTGTGATGCGATTTTGATGATTATTGGAAAATAATCCATTTCCTTCTACACCAATGTCTTTGAACCTCAAGCCATTTGACTAATATCTTAGAAGAGAGCCTTTTTGCGACATTTGGTAGGTTAAAATAAGTAAAATTTAAATAATTTGACTATTTAAATAAAAGAACTTTAGAAATTACACTTTCTCAATAATCATTGAAAATTTTTAATTACAATTTAAAACCGGACATACAGCGCTTATTGTGGTCACTAATATTGCCTTCGGTCTATAATGTTCACGAACTCGAATACAGATATGACGGGAAGTCTCTCCATTGTATGTAAATTACCCATTACATGTAAATTGATAAACGATATCAAAACCCAATCCAACCGGAGTTTTAGACTTATTAATAAACATATTAAACACTTTAAATGAATTAGACACAATTTAAATAATTAAAGTCCCCAACTGCTTGCTTTCTCTTAAACTGTTGTATTGCGTCTTATAATAATAATAATAATAATAATAATAATAATAATAATAATAATAATAATAATAATAATAATAATAATAATAATAATAATAATAATAATAATAATAATAATAATAATAATAATAATAATAATAATAATAATAATAATAATAATAATAATGATAAACAATATTAATAATAATAAACAATATTAATAATAATAAACAATATCTGATAATTTAATTTAATTTTAAAATAAAAAAGATATTTAAAAAATTTTGAAATTATTTTGAAATTATATCGCTATACAAACCATAAATAAAAATACTTTGAAAAAGGGGATCCCATTTTCTAATCTATAGCAATATTTGAAGATATAATTTACCTTATTTTTATCAAAATTTGCATTTAAAAATCAAAATAACATTTCTTAGGTTTATACTGTTAATAAAATAATAAACATATTTCACTTTTCAAAATTAAAAGATATTTCTGTTTTATATTATATTTAAACAATAAAATTCGTTATTTATAAGTACCTTTCAGACGTCTCCTTTCCGACTAAATGAACCGATCAGATGAACTTGTTAGCAGCCGCGAAATAATTTTGAATACATACTTATATTTAATCTCATTTGTCACGGTCATTGGCATCGGAGGGAATGGTTTGGTGATTTTTGTCGTAGCAAAATTCTCTAAAATGCAGTCCATAACAAATATTCAGATCCTCAGCTTAGCCATTGCCGATTTTCTTCATCTCAGTGCGATTCCTCAGTTAATAATTCAAATGAAAAACCATTCATTCATTGAGTCAAATATTGCATGCAAATTGTATTGTTTTATTAGTCAAGTAAATTTCTTCGCTGGAACTCTAACTCTGACCACAATGAGTTTTGATAGATTTCTAGCAGTTATTTATCCTTTTAATTCTCAAAACTTTAGGTGTCCAAGAAACGCAATAATAACTGTCATCATTACTTGGGTATTGTCTGTATTTCTAATGATTCCTACGTTTATAAATGCTAGCATTAATAGCAAAAATTCCTCTCGAATCGTTTGCAGTCAAACATGGCCAAACACCAAAGCAGAATTAGCTTTATTACCAACGATTTCTTATACCTTTTTTTTCGGTTATGCTTTACCGGGTACCTTGATTTTTATATTTTATATAGCCATCATTTCTCGTCTAAGACAGCTGAGAGAAAAAAGTAAAGAGAGAAAGAATGCGATTACATCATCGAATAAAACTACAGTTTTAGTTTTGAGTATTGTTATTGTATTTTTACTTTGCAATTTGCCATATTGGATAAACCAATGGAGAATGATAATTATTCATATAAATAATCTTAATAGGCAAAAATATGTTATTGGATTATTATCCAAAGGTTTAGTCAACCACACCGACGTTATCAACTATCCTAACTGGATTAGATCTCAACGTAAATCTTTGACATTCAAGACCGTTATGATATCACATTTCTGTCAGATGACAAGCTATCTAAACAGTGCATTAAATCCATTATTGTATTCATTTCTTTCAGCTCAATTTCGAACGTCATTTCTAGAAATATTTAGCGGAAAATGCCATAGAACCTATAACTCGTTCATTGAGAATAGATCAAATGTAAAATATGAATCTGGAAAAGGGTCACTGACTACGACATTTAATAATTCAAAGCGAAATAACTCGAACATTTTGTGTGTATTAGACAAGAACATGGAATCGAATGATATGTATGAATTATTGGAGACAAATGTATGATCTTAAAATGTTAATGAGCACTGAAATATTACAATGACAGATGCCAATCAAATACAATTCAAGCTTATTGCAATTATAAATGGAATTTTCAATTGGATAAAAATAAAATTTTAGTGTACAAACTTAACATTTCCTGTGAATATTGATATGTAAAAGTTTAGATATTTTACTACCAGTTCATAAATCCGATGAATTCGAGAAAACATCTAACTATATTCATAATATTTCAATATAAAAGAATATATGGAAATAAAAATTTAATTGACATTATTTTGTATTTTTTGTTTTAATTGATCGAAATATTATTTATTTATTATTATTATATACGAATACTATTAATCCAAAACTGTTTAAAAATTCCCAAATGCGAGTGAGATTTATAATTTTGAATTGTGTATTTATTTAATAAATATATGAAAAGATATAATAGCATATTATTTCAGTTTATTGTACATTTCTTTTTAAAGTGAGACTATATATAATGGTTATTCAATAATTTATTACAAGTACATCCCCAAATTGATAATAAGTAAATTAATTATCAAATGATGATAATTTTTAATACAATTGAAAAACATTACTAAATTTCTACTATACAGTAAAACCATTGTCTTTGGTCATGAAAGTAATTGGATTTTCTCACCCATCATTTTAGTGGAAAATATAATAACTTAAAAAAACAATATCTGATTATACACAAAATAGATCCTTTAATAGATTAAATAAACATTATAGGCAGTGTACATTATTAAACAACGTTACAATTGATAAAAGCTAATTGATCAGAAACATACAAATTCACCAATGTATTGAAAATCCATTTGCAGTTATATTTATCAATTTATTATAAGTTTCAAGAAAGGGTAAGAAAAAATAATGAAATATAGAAACACGCCACACGCAATTTCCTTAATACAAAAACATGTGTTGAGGTTTGAAAGTATATTATTAAATTATATAGTTCAGATTAAAAGGAAAGCCGAAATTGAATGGCGGCCAAGCAGAGAAGCAATGGCAAAGAAAGATATGATAAAAACAGTACTATAAAAGGGTAAAATCAGACATAAAATGGAAAAATGCGCAAACCTGAGGAAGTGGAATAAAGTAAAAAGTTATCGAAATTGAAGCTGGAAAACGGGAGAGGGGTAGATTAGGGGATGGTGAAGAAAACAGTAAGCAAGAAATGGTTAGAAAATGTGTAGAAAGGGTCATGAAACAGGCAAATGTGGAAAACGTAAAATATTAATTAATTAATTAATTGGCTAAAGGGAAACCCGAGCTAATGGAAAGCCCGAGCCAATGGAGAACCCGAGCGATGAAGAAAACCCGAGCACGGCAATTTGGAAGGGTAAACAAACGAGGAATTCAGAGGGCAATTATCCAAACAACCGGATAAACGAGGGTAAACAAAAGAAGGGGAATTACGAAGAGGGTCAACAAAAATAGTCAATTAAGGAATGATAGGTAAAGAAGTCAAAACCAATTAGGTCAAAAATGGGCAATTACAACGATTATGGGAGTATATAAGGAAACTCAAAATTCACATAATCGGCATTAGCCTTAGGTAGGGATACGAAGAAACAGACGATAGGAGTTCGAGGAATAAAATAAAAGGAAAAAGGAATTATAAGAGGAATTTAGGAGTCAGAAAGGAATATTAAAAGAGTTCGGATCAGAGAGCGGAATCAAACAAAAGGTGAAACTTATTTTTTATATCGTACAAGGCCGAGACCTTCCAGAGCGGAGTTCGATCTGAAATAGTGTGAGAATTGTGATTAACCAACAGTGTGATTAATTGTTGAGAGTTGTGAATTGTTTTAAAACAAATATACGTTGGGAGTTTGTGTTTATTGATTTTGGAACACGTGGAGTCAGAGTAACCAACGACTGATTTTGATATCATAAAACCCAACACATGCAAACCAGCAATAAAACACATCCTTTTTAAGCAATAATTTCTTTAAAAATGAATTTGAAAAGTATTTCAGAGGCGAGTACCGGAAGAAAATTTTTTGTGAAAACAAAGATATTCATTGTTTATTAATAATAATTTCACAAAAACCTTTTCTAAATCTATGATAAAAGAGGAAATATATGTATTTTTGTATCCAGTATTCACTGATATTCCCAAATAAATTAAGAATTCCTTCAGTGCGTACATAATAAAAGTTTAAGTACAGTGCAGTACAGTAATACCCATAGCATTGAAAGTGTTAATAATTAAAAAAAACTTAGATTTTTGAAATAACTTTTCCATTAAAATTCACATAGATAATTAAGGAATACTTTAAAATGTGAAATTTAAGAAACTTGATAAAACTCTGAACAATAAGTAGTAAGTAGTACGTTACTCATATTTTTGAATGTAAACACTCCCAATGAAAGAGTGCTTCTAAATGTTTCAATTACAATATCATAACAATTAGAATTTATAATGTTTACCAAATGTCTTTTGAAAAATTTAATTATTTAAAATTTTTTCACTACTTTAAAATTGATCAAGTTTTTTTGGGCACTACAAAAATAAAGATTGGTATTTACATATTGGAATTTACACTTGAAAGTCAATAGTCTTCAAATATACTTCCAATACTCATGCTTTTGTGCATTTATATTCACTTCAATGTTTCGCTTCGCATCGCATCATAAATTTGTTTATATAATGGTGATATCTTGTAATTTTCATATATTTTACAAATACTTCGCTTTTTTATATCTTTATAGAGTCATTTGTCTATTATCCTCTTTATATTTTTTTCGTTATTTTTCCTTGTCTATATGAGAAGCTATTGTTTTTTCCGAAAAGGCATTATGATCTCAATACAGTTAAAATATCGCGGAAAAGAGTCCGAGAACGAATATTAGTGGATTTGCTTCTCCCAGCACACATCAAATCACATCCTTCAAATCGTGATGGGAGGGTATAGTCTTGAATAAAATTTGTAAAATATATTTAGTTTAAATTTACAGATTTGATGAATAATAAATATTTAAAATACTTTACGGGTATTTCCAAATAATATGTGGCATACTAAAAAATAGTATTCTCAGTAATAATTTAAACATGTAGATAATATTTGGATAGACATATTATTTAGATAATTGAAATTCAGTGATATAAAAAAAAATTCAAATAACACAAAATTTCTTTCTCCATAAACAACATTTTAGGTCAGGCATTATAAAAAGAATCACGCAGAATTTATAGAATTGGTAATATTTGTCAATGAATTCTCTTCGCAACGTTCCATGAATTTTGGATCCATGTATTTATTATTGAAACAGTGGGTGACTTTTGATTTTCGCCTCTTTCATATTCAAAATCATTAGAAAATTTCCTAGTATAAATATGGTTGGAAACCGGATCTTTAAATTCATTGAAAATTCCTATATCACTCGCTTGTAAATAGCTAGTAAGGCTTCCCGGAATAACAACAAGCTTACTTTGCCGTTTAAATTAATGTTTTTTAGTTGTTTTTAATAAGGAAACCCCACACTTTTTCATAAATTTGTTTATCCATCTTCCACTTCCCTTTAAGTCAATAATTGTTCTGGGAACTTTAACCTTCATTTCACACAGTTTCACAACTTTGTCAAACAGAATGCGATGTATATTTTATATATTTTAATCGGGCGCATAATTTACAACTTAAAGTTATAGTGCACATGGGCATGGTATTAAAATAGATGTACTATTAAATAATATATCCAGAAGAAAACCTTTTTTAAAATGACCATATTATTAAAATCCGCCTACTATTTGTAAAGGGTATATTATTTGGAAATATCCGTTACTAAATGAATGTCTACAGCACATGCATTATTGGGATAAATAATAAGCAATGACATAATCCGAGGACCTAGATATTCAAGATAATCAATCAAACATGAATGCATTCATAGACAACATACCATAATATAGGGATCAAGTAAATCAAATATTAAGATTAATTAAAACTAAAACACATTAAATTCATAATATATTTAAACAAAAAATTACATAGAGAAATTAATATGTAAAGATAATATAATGGTAATTTATTAGAATTTATTCGTGTAATAATTCTCTAAAATTAGAAATTCTGATAAAAAATTGTCTGTTCCGAATAATTATAATGACCACATATAAAATTATATATGTGAATTTTTCTGATGTTTTTCTTTCAAACAATTATACCTACCATTATTTTCAGCAATTATTTCACAGAATGAAGAAACTGAATTGGTAATGTTTCATCGGAAAATAAGATATTGAAGAGATTCTCCGAGTTATGTTTTCAAATTATAATAATTTCTATATTAAAGTGATGATTATTATTTGAATAAAATGCAATTTATATTAACAATATTTCTTAAATAAAAATCAAATATATTATATCAAATATATTATATTATTATATATCAACCGCTGGTCTTAAAACGAATTTTGGCGAACGGCCAAAAATATACTAAAATTACATACATAAACATTTAAAGAAAATTGAAAAGGACTATTTTTATAGTTGAAAATTCTTTCATTTTATTGAATATATATTTCGCAGTAAAAGGCTTAAATTATCATTTAATTGTTTAAAACACACACATACACACAACTTGACTTTGAATCAGTAAAGATATTGATGTTTTTTGATATTCACGAAGGATCAAAATCACTTGATAAAGGCAATGCCGAAAATTCGTGAATATCAAAAATAACTTCGATATCTTTACTGATTCATAGTTAAGATTTTTAATAAATACAATGTCAATTAAAAGAAATCAGTGGTGAAAATTGAAAAAAGTTCTTATAATATATATAAAAGCATATATAAATAATATAAATAATTTATATAAATAGCTTGAAATTCTGCTTTTTTAAACAATTGATAAATTTAGACCCTCAGTTTTACATTCACGACATCTCATTGAGTTTCATAATGTTTACTAATTTGATTTTCCTTTTATTCATCTACTCATACAAATGACTTGACTTGTTCATGTAACGTTTTCTATTATTTTTATAGATCTGAAAAGGGAATAAAGGCTGAGAAACACAATTTTATTTGCAATTAAAATATAAAGTCGGACTCCGTTAACATATAGTAGTTCGGGTCCAAGATTTACATAAAGATTTAAGCGAACCGCGAATTATGATACCTATATGCAATTGGGTGAGAATAAAAAATACTAGTTGCATTTGTCCATCGTTTTTTAAAAAGCAACTTTAAAGCTCTTATTTTATTATATACAAGACAAAACATGTTTTATTTTTAACAAATAGTAATTGAAAAGTGTATTACTTAGATTTAAAGAAATGCTAATTTTTTTATCAACCAGTTTTCTAGGTTCCTCTTAATCTCCTGCCCACTCTTAAACAAAACCTTGTAATGTTTGACCAGCTGTCATGTGAAGTTTACTTGCAGCTTGTCTAAAATTCAAATCTTCATCATTATGATCATCTATAATTGACTCATGTTCAAATGGATTCTAAGGGCTTTATCCCAAAAACCCACTATTGATTCAGGATTCACTACATCCCGAGTATCTCATGCTAAATAAAAGCTGTTAACGAATTAATTATAAGAATGCACCATTCAAACATTCGTCGATAATGTTCACGAGCTCGAATACAGAGATGACGAGAAGTCGCTCTAATGCGTGTGGCATTACGCCCATTACATGTAAATTGATAAACAAGATTAGAGCACAATTTAACCGGAGTTTTAGACTTATTAATAAATATATTACCTGCCTTATATTAATTAGACACGATCTTATACCTGTTTGAATGGAAAACATCTATAATAATAAAAAAACCAATAAACGGATATTATTGAAACACGCAAACTTATCTATGTGCTGAATTTTAATATTGCATAGAATCAAAATATTTACTATAGAAATTAAAAAAGTGGAAGAAAAAATTAATTTAACAAACAAACATAACATATAATAAAATATGCGTATTTCTTTTAAAACATTGTCTTTTTGTGAATGTGAAGAGCTGACAATGTAAGATTTATTATTAAAATTACAAATAATCTTAATTTTATAGAGTATTTCAGACATTTCTCTTCAAACTCTGTAGTGATACAACCATTTCAAATATTAAATCAAGCCCTTCTACATACCGTCGATTTCGGGGAAAAAATAATTTTTAATAATTAAAAAAATATATTTTTGATAGAATTTTAGAACATGATAAAATTTGAATATTTAATGCCATAGAAAATGGCGAAGATTGCTATGATTTTTAAAGAATATAAGGAATCACCACAAATTTTATTCGAATAAATATTTACAGATACAGAATATTTGAAGGAATTTACAAATGAAAAGTCTTAAATGTCTTTAAAATAGATGTATTTGGTGATTAACTTTCGTTTCTTAATAAATTATAATAAAAATATATCTAGCTCACATTAAATCTAAATAAATTCAAATTTTAATACTGAACTTCCTAAAAATGCTGAAAAAATTAATTAAAAATAAAATATCATTAAAATGTAGTTTATAACTAATTTTTAAGAGATTGAATAATGATCTCATATCTATATGAATCAAAATTGTTGTCTTAAAATTTAATTAAAATTTAAAATCTTGTGAGCTATTTCTAAAATGGCTGATATTACAATATAACTTCATTTTCTCAAAATTTTTGAATAATCTCTAATTGGTGTCTACCAACCTGTACTATAAATGCTTTCATTCCATGCCAAATGATGTATAAATTGCTTTTCTTTCTATTATAATCTTTACAATTTTCTGAGTACGACTGAAGATATCGACCAATATTAGTGAGCACAATAAAACATTTCAGTAATTATTGGGAACGTGTAATTTGTAAAATTTTGTTGATACAATTAATGAATCCGAAAATTAATGTGCAAAATAGTGGGAATACTTGTGTTTTAAAATACAAATGTTTTATTATTTAGAAGTTTATAAATTGTTAAAATTAAAAATTATAAAAACTATATTTAGATAAACTATAATTGAAATATTTTAAAATCTTCTTTAAATATATTTGTTACAAATTCAAAAATGATATATTATTTAAATTATAATTTTAAAAATATTTTTATTATGATTAAAAAGAAATAATTAATAAAATATGTTCAAAAAATATGGAATTTCTATATATTTTTTCTATCCTACTTGACGGTGAGAGGAAATCGACCGTAAAAAGGAATGTTAGAGTAGCGCTTTCTCCTTCTTCTTCTCCTACTTCTTCTTCTGCTTCTTCTTCTATTATTTCTTCTTCTAACTCTTTTTCTTACTATTATTATTATTATTATTATTATTATTATTATTATTATTATTATTATTATTATTATTATTATTATTATTATTATTATTATATTTTATTATTATTATTATTATTATTATTATTATTATTATTATTATTTTTATTATTATTATTATTATTATTATTATTATTATTATTATTATTATTATTATTATTATTATTATTATTATTATTATTTTTATTATTATTATTATTATTATTATTATTATTATTATTATTATTATTATTATTATTATTATTATTATTATTATTATTATTATTATTATTATTATTATTATTATTCATCCTTTATAATTTTAGTAATGTAGTTCATTAAAGATGATTCTGGCAAATTCATAGATATTTTTTTAAATTTGAAAAAACTATTTAATTAGCTAACGGTTAATATTATATAATTAAGTAAAATAAAATTGAAATAAGCTAAAACTAAATAAATAAAACTTAATTTATATATATAGATATATATATATTGAAAATAGCCAATAATACTTGAAACTCTTCCTTAATTAAAAAATATTGTCAGAAAATAGAAGATTAATGCTAAATCTAATAAATCCTATATTTGATAGACAGTTTCCTAATCTGACGTTGAAATTAAATTTATAAAAAATATATTTATTAAATATTGAAATTATAAAAATTGATAAATAAGAAATATTTATTTTTGGCATTTGATTTATTTTGCGATTTTTAAAAATTATTTCTTATTATTATAAACGAAAAAGAATTTACTACAGTGTAATTTCTGAAAAGCGATCACTATTATGAAAATGGTCTGAAACTATTCAAAATTTAAATTTATATAACAATACATTCAATATTTGTTTTAAAATTCAAAAGTTATTTTATATTTATATAAAAGGAATTTGAAGAAAAAATAATTGTTTAAAATTTAAAATATAACGAAAATACTTTTTATGTCACAGGCCTGTGATTCACAATTCCTGACCCCAGCTAATGAGTCTTTAACAGCGATTTTACCACCAACCGAAGCCTGAAGCTTTCTTGCTGTTGATCTAGGGTTTTATACACTCTTGCGATCGAAAATTCTTCGAGTGTATAGTTTTCCGTTGCGGCCAAATCTGCCTTGACGTTGGGGTTACAACTCACCAATTTTATTTTATAGTTTTATTGTACGAGTGACAGCTGATTGGAACACATTCAGCTTATTTGCTATGTTTCTTTGACTCATATTAGCCTTCGATTTACTTATAATTCGTTTACAAACAATGTATAGATGGACCTTTGAAATATTGACATTAAAGCATATTTTGGTATTCCAACGAATTTTGTATTTCTAGCTCACTCTACCTTTCATACCAAGTGAATACAGAGCGTGGAAATGGTTGAGTTGATTAATTTGAACTGACAAATTTTTTAATTTCTTATAGTAATAATCATAATTAATATTATTTTTTAAATTAATTTTACTTTAATAACATAGACACTGTTAGTTACATTTATATTTTATGTATTTTTTTATTCCATTGTAAATACGGATATTAAAGTTATATTATATTATGTATATTATTTTTAATCTAATTTTTGTTATTAATAATAAAACTTTCTAACATATAATTCTATGTCTTCTTCATCTTAATGATGGTCCCATTTGTTAGAAATATTTGTTATTATTAATTATTAATTATAATTATCTTTTCATTTCATCATTTGACTAATATGTCTTTGGACATGTAGACATTATTTAATGCTTTTAAACCAGACTAATATGGAAATAAATTAAGAATACACATTTAATATAAATATGAAAATTATAGAATGCTGTCTCTAATCGTAGATATTTTTAATTAATTTCTTACAAAAGCAACAAGGATAAGATATCCATCAAATGGCTAATTAAAACAATATAAACAATTTATTATAATCAATATATCTTTTATCTTTGCTGAAAAATAAAATTTTCTTTAAGCATATATAAAAAGTGTCAAATATTAAATGAATTTCCTACAGGCAGATACAAAATAAGTCACATCAACATGACATAGTTTATATAAGAATTTTATAAATAAATTCATAAGTCATAACAAAATCTATCCTTTCTTTAGCTTCCAAAAAATTGAAGTCTACATCTACATTCATATAATGCTCTAATGATATCATGACGACGTTCTCTATCCTGTTCGTTATTTCAGCAAAGATGTATAAATTCTTTCATGTGGCAGACTATTTCTATTTAAATATGATAAAATGTAATTATACGTACAAGGGGTTTGAAAACTAGGCCTGCTTGAAAGAGGTGGAAGATTATGTATACTTTATATACATATCTTTCATTCTCACACTATAGATCAATTGTTTTTATTTTGCATAAAACGTCTGCACTTTCCTTTTCAAGAGCTTTTTTTTAATGATTTAATAATATTGAAAACCTCAGTTTATCAATTTCTTAAAGTCAAATTTTAAAGTTATTTTGAATATTTATTAATATCGACTACATTTACAGATTCTAACATTTTTAATGTATATAAATCGAAACATATATCGCGATTTGTTATCCATCATGTGAGCTACACAGTTTCCACAATAATTTTGAGCATTTATCGGATCATAAACCTTTCCCGCTTTCAATATTGTAATGTCCTTATCCTTATGAACAAATACAAATATGTATCTTTTAAAAGTCTTGACGCCAAAACAAAAGTTCCTAATTATTCTATGTGGCATAAACTATTTTTAATTTTATTATTTTTTTCGTATTTTTGATCTGTTATTAAATTTTATCTGATATCATTTTTCTATGATATTATTTGAAATCAGTATTCATTTAATTATCTTCAATTAAAAATTTTATTTTATATTAAATAAAACTATAGTAACTATAGGAGAAAATATTTAATTATAAAATAATCCTTTACAACCCTTTTTATGAAAAGGATTATCTTATAATCGAAAATATTTCCATTTTAATTTAATTAAAAAAGGCTTATCTCGTCATTTACTTGTCTAACATTTTATGCTTATACCAAAAAACCATCAATTAATAAAGGGATCAGTAATAATCTATCAGTAAAATATTTGGTTTGTTTTAATTTTCTTTAATTTTTTTAAAAAATATTTTCCTTATATAACATAAATTGATCTAATGCCATAATGAAAATAAATGAAACCTTAAAAAGAAATAATCAACCAATAGATCTAAAATATCTAATACGATTTTTTGAAAAATTAATTAAATTGTCAAATTCTTGTCAACCCCATAAATATAATTCGTACCTGACTGCACTGTACAATTAATGATTTACCTTTTAATTTTTTGCTCCTGCGTCAATTTGGGTATTACTTGAAAGGGGATCATTCAAATAATAAAGAAATTAATACTTTAATTATTTTTTTAATGTAAAATTAATTAAATAAAACATTTGTAACAATTTTCGATTTTCATTCATTTTAAAAAATATAAAATTTAACAAAAAATATTTAAAAAAATATATTTTTCAAAAAGAATTTTTATCTAATTTACAGAAGGTTTCGGAATTTGGCTGATACATCAACTTGAAAACTGTTGAGAAAAATCCCATTCATATTGTCATGTGGAATCCCAATCCCAAATTGAGAATCCATCCAAATTTCTCTTCATTATTCTTCGTAATTAAATTTCATATTATTTCTATTTTTAACTAAAAATACGGAATTCTTATGGCATTGTTGTGTCGTTTTTTTGACAGATGAGAGCTTTTAATAATAGAAGTAATCAAGCTAATAAAATAATTGCTTATTTATAATAAAAACACTTGACAAATTTATAAATAAAAAAAAACGGACAAATTTAAAGAGTAAGAAATATTTTAATAGGAAATGTAAGAGCAGTGGTTAAACTTTCAAATCTCAATTGCAATATTATGTTTGAATAAACTTTCTGACAACAACCACGTAACCTTTTCCTCTTTCACAGCCTATCAAATAAAATGGAAATACGTGTGAGACCTAGCGAAAAATTATGAAACTATATCAATGATAACATTATTAGATAACGATACAAAAAAAAGATAAATAAGCGATAGTCCATTGAAATTGGAGGATTCATAAAATAATACCGGTAAATGTTGCATGCGGATATCCGGTAAGAGGATTAATGTCATTGGTCAACAAGAGCTATTATCAGATGCGCATATAAGACAATAACATATATGAAAATTTATTTAATTTTATATTATAAACCGATATTTTATTGCTGTCTCAAAACTTTATGAAAGTAATTTTTCATTTTTAATTAAAGAAGTTCCTTTTGAGATGAAACGCTTATTTAGAATACACAATTGTAAAAAACAATACTAGTAACCGTAAGAATTTCTTTCTCATTGCATGAAGTTTCTCCAATTTTCAAACTGTGGAATACAATTGTTGCCATTCAGTAATTTTTGATTTTTGAAAAAATTGATATCAAAAAATTGTTTATTTTTTATGAAATATTATATAAACTGAAAGAAAAGATCGTAGAAAAACATGAAAAACTGGAGAGGATATAACATTCCAATTAAGCTCAAGTAATTCTTTAAATGTTATATACCCTTTTTTCATGACCACTGGAAGTTTCCTTTTGCCAATTGAGTCTGTTTCCAATCACTATATTCCAAAGACTTTTATTCTTTTCATACTGTTACGAAAATAAAGGCGAAATGTTTGTGCCTTGCTTTTTGATGTAGGATCCATTTACTTATGTTTTGTATGTTTACATAGTTGAATCTGTGTCGATGATTAATATCAAGATGTTCAATCAAATATTAACTATGACTTTCATTAAGAAAGTCTTGCGGATTTCTCGCTTGAACGTTAATTGTCATTTCAGAACCATTCGTAGTCTTCAAGATCAAAATTTCTCAAACAAAGTTTTGGTAACCTTTTTTAAAATATTTGAAGTTACAGCAAAATCTATATAAACTAATAATTTCCCATAATGTATATGTCCTCCTTGTGATGTTTTTATACTTTTTAAATATTTACATTGTTGCCATTGCTTTAAATAAAAAAAATATCCTCATTAAAATTATTTAATTTATAAAATATATCACTACTTTTGGGTTTTCAATTTAATTTAATGAACAACACTCAACAAATTATAAAGTTTAACTTCCATAAAATCTTTGAACAAATATATCCACAATTTCAGCCGATTGTAACGAATAAATCGGATTTAATTTCCACAAACTTTCTTGAAATCAACAATGAACTTACAGGTTATAAATATGCTTGGCAAACTTTACGTTTCCTAGCTCTTCGACCAAATTGGTTATAAATTATTTAGTTCATTTTTGACCATTCTCCATCAATTTACATAAGGTAATTCTCTTTTCTCTGGTTTTCCGATAAAAAAACATTAAATTTATTCTATAAGCATTTAATCTTTTTAAGTACCATCTCTATACCGTATTGGAATTATTAACGTAGTAATAAATTTTTGTAACATTAAATGTTCACTATCTGAATCTGAACGTTCGTTGGATGTAAGAAGAGTGCATCCAATTCGTATGTAGTGTTGTGCTAGCTTGGAAACTTTCCAGCTTTCCCCTGAAATATGTTGATTTTTAACTTCGGATTAATGTACATTATATACATTAATATACATGATAAATATAAAGACTTTTCAGTAAAATTTTAAAACGGTTAAAAATATATGGGGAGTATCTTTAAGGGATAAGTGTTGGTTACTGCTCTTAACCTCACTTTCGATTTTTACAAAATTTTAGCATCCACTTAAAAACTGATTATTTGAATATCATAATTTATTTTTAATTAAATTAATTTTAAAAAGAAACAAAACATCATTTTGTTTGTTTAAAATATTTTTAATGTTTGTTTTGCGGCCATTTAAAATTCATTATGTCGTTAGAACAAAAATCTCTTAATGAAACTTTTTAAATAGATCAGCACATGGTTTTATTCAATCTAACTAAATTTGAAAACTTGTATTCTATTTCATTCACTAAGAAATGCACTTTACAATTGTAAAACATTTTTACAGATTTTGATTTGATTGATTAAATTACTGATTGAACTAGTCTGATCTATCATTAAAAATAATCTAAAAAAAATTGACTTCATTGGAATTAAATTGGCATTATAAATTACCTAACATAAACATTTTCCTTTCTAGCATCTTAAAATACTGAATTTACTTTTGTCTGTATTTATAAAAAATATTAGCCAATCAAATGATTTTATAAGTCATACACACCATCTGAAGATGTATGCAAAGGAATTTTAACATGTGTGCAAAACTTTGGTTGGTTATATTTTACAGTGAACATAATGAATAATATAATGTTCACTGTAAAATTTAACCAACCAAACACCACAAAATCAGTTTAATTAGTTTAAAAAATATTAATCATGTTAAATTTTCTCCATTTTTGAATAATAAAACCTTTAAAAAACTAAATTCATTAAATTAGCACCAGCGTCTATGTTATCACAAATTCAAGAAACTAATACGACTACATAATGAAATTATTAAAATTAATAAATTAATTTCTAAAAATTTAGATTTAATCAAAATTTTAAATTCAAACACGTCATTTCTCAATATTTCTCAAAAATTCATTTTTATCAAATAAACACCCACTTTAAATTTCAAAAAAATTAAATTGAAATTTATTATTCACTATGGAATTAAAAATTTATTCGTTATTTTCAATGTTTTACTTGAATAAACCGACGAGAAAATTCATCTCATTTATTTTAATAATTTACCGGAAAACATCTCATTCATAATAGTCCGACTGAATTGTCAAACTGAGCTTCCGATTATTATTAATATAAAATTTATGTTTTTAAATTATTGCTTATAAATAGTTTCGACCTAACTTTAACTGACCACAACTTAAAATTAATGAAGGGTCATTATTTTTGGATATGGTCAAATAAAACATTCAATCCAGTAAAAAGATAGAAAATATAAAAATTAAAGGATTTTACGAAATTCTGAACTCCGTCAGCAATTCAAAAACATTTAATCACCAGGTAGAAATTAAAAAACAGGAATTAGAAACCACATTTTAACATTGAACAAGAAGTTGTGTATTCAATGGTGTAAGGTTGTTTCTAATTCCTGTTTTTTTTAACTTCGTGTTTGTAAGTGGATTTCAGGTCCTACTTAGATTGTGTTCGGATCTTGGTTATGAATACTTATGTCATGGATGCAAGACTACATATAGTGAAATGACTGCTCATCATCTCCACTCTCAAGTTTTTTGATCACTATCGACTGAAGGAATTGATTAATATTAGTATACACAATTTTGTGAAAAATTTATTGAGATTTTGTTTGATTTCCACTTTTATAAGTTTTGAAAGTTTTAAGATTTTTAAAAATTTGAATTGAGAAAACAAAATATTTTTTAGCAAAATATAATTTAAAAATTTAATGAATTAGTTTTTTAAAATAGAGCAATTTAGATTGATATAGTTCGAATTTCAATTTTACCTGATAATGACAGTGAGTCTGTCCAAATATATTGTATTTTAATATAATAAACATCTTGCAAATGACTTACTTATATATTTAAATTATGTGTTTATATAATTTATTTACATATGAAATTTTCCATGATTATTTTATACATTAGTAAAGGTAAACTTATTGAAGCCAATATATTTTCAACCTAAAATATGTCCTGTTCACTTCAATACGAAATTTAACTGATCTTTTTAATTCAGTATTTTTTTCATTTTGTTGATTTTTACCCTGTGGAAATAGCCTTTTTTAATCAAAATAATTTAAGCTTTACCTAGATTTATTATTTGCCTGATAAATGCAAAATAAGCCATAAAAATTATTGAAAAAAATATTTAATAATTTATAATAACATAAATTATTATAATAAATTATTATAATATCAATAGTGTCAATAATATCGATAATATCAATAAGTTAAGTCAATCTTTTAATGAATACAATAACAATTGAAAAGAAATCAGAGGTGAAATCGAAGGAAGTTCTTATAATAGAAATATATATTACATTATTATATACAACTATAATCCATATTAGTAACATTTATAGTAGATGGAGAAGGTAAATATGTCACAAATATATCACAAATAAAATAATCTAATAAATAAATAATAAATTAATTAATAAATCCACATAACTGGCTAATTAATAATTTGTTTTTTGAATGACATTCAAAACGCATTTTTCCTAAATAATTTTGATTCTTTTTCATTTTGTCATTTTCAAAGATCTTAATTTTAATATTTTAATAATAAAAAAATCCACCATAAAAACATGATCTTTGAAACTCTCTATATTTCACACTCTTAATTTCAACATAATTTAGATATAATTACGTTATCTATTTAATCCGAAGTTAATGAAAAGATAAGAATATATATTAAAATAAGGAAATAACTCTAGATTTGACAAATCAATATTTTTAAAATTAACCCATTTTCCGTGATCGGATAGATCTAAAGTTTTGCTAGGATACGGTTTTCTCGACAACGAATCTACTTGCCAAATTTCAGCTGAATCCGATCATGGAAAGTAGGTTAATTGGTCTCACAAAATTTGCGTGGCACATACAAACATATATCAGCGAAGTTAATATAGAGAGTTAATGTACAAACTATTAAATTTAATCATAATAATATCAAGAATATGTGTATTTATTTTGATCAAACACTATTTCGTATTCACAAAACTTAAGAGTCTTAAAAATAAATAATCAAATCCACGTGACACGTATAAGAAATATTTTTTTTAATTTAAAATTTTAATTTAAATGAATTTAAAGATTAATTATTTTATAATTTTTTAAATTCATTAGAATTTATAGTATGATAAAAACTTTCCACAAAACTTGGCTAGTAAATTTGTTTAAATTATATGAAATTGGCAAATCCTGCGCTGCGTATTCATCGTGAGATCGCAAAAAGCATTTTAAAAAATTAGTTAAAAAATAAAATAAAATTATTAGCAAATTCAAAATATCCATAACAGTATGGAATTAAAATTGAAGAGATTTATTTTCATTAACAAATTGGCAACATTAAATCAAATGAAAGATTTCATATTACATAATTATAATATTAATGTTTTTTTTATATTATTTAATATTTTTCTTAATTTTACATACAACAGCCTTAAAGAAAAAAAGATATCCCTGAAACTAATTTGTAATATCTATTTTTTTATTTATGAAATTGTAAATAGAATTCGTAATGTACAGTTATTAATTACAACTATTACGTCAATCATACAAAATTAAATAAAATTACATAGCGCAATTCTCTATAGTAAATAATTACTATAGATAATTACAAAAAAATATAAAAAATAAATAAAAATAAGTAGAAATTTCGTTGGAAATTTAAAATTGATGCTGCGCCAAATTAAATTGAAAGCTAATTATTGTTGTTATATATACAGGTGAATAAAATTTTATATTGTTAGTATTTATAACAACAATAATTAATTTTCAATTTCATTTAGGCGTAGCATCAATTTCAAATTTTCAACGAAGTTTCTGCGTATTTTTATTGATATATTATATATTTTTTGTAATTCTCTATAGTAATTATTTACTATAGAGAATTACGCTATATAGTTATATTTAATTTTGTTTGATTGACGTAATAGTTGTAAAAAATATTACAATACACTACAATGGTCATTGTTATAATAACATAATCTGTGGTAATTGGTAAATCAAGTTCAAAAGACCTCAATGATGATTAATTAACATCTATGCTCAGATAATAGCAATATTCTTGGAAATTATTCCAGCCTCAAGTTATTAAAAAGAGATAATTAAAATATAAAAAGAGAAGCGAAAACCAGAGATTTGGCTTTTATTCTCAGTTAGGAAGTAAGGTTGAACCTAACAACTAATTTGAAAATTAATTGTATCAAAATAAATATTACGTTTGAAAAACGATTTTATATTTGGAGAAATATTAACCAAATGAAAATATTATTTTAAGGATAATAGAAAATTGTTTGTAAATAATACTGTTGTTATACTATAAAGAGTTTCAATAAATGATGGTAATTGAAATTAAACTATCAGTTTTTAAAAATTGTAATTATAAAAATTTAATTGTACAAATCTTTATATTTAATATACTGTAGGTGTTAGTTACTAATTAAAGAACACAGAGAGTCAGAGAGAAACAGACTGATTATAAATTTATAAAATAAGAAAAAGCAATAGTATCTTATCAAATTTCTCCTAATAACTAGNATATATATAGATATATATATTGAAAATAGCCAATAATACTTGAAACTCTTCCTTAATTAAAAAATATTGTCAGAAAATAGAAGATTAATGCTAAATCTAATAAATCCTATATTTGATAGACAGTTTCCTAATCTGACGTTGAAATTAAATTTATAAAAAATATATTTATTAAATATTGAAATTATAAAAATTGATAAATAAGAAATATTTATTTTTGGCATTTGATTTATTTTGCGATTTTTAAAAATTATTTCTTATTATTATAAACGAAAAAGAATTTACTACAGTGTAATTTCTGAAAAGCGATCACTATTATGAAAATGGTCTGAAACTATTCAAAATTTAAATTTATATAACAATACATTCAATATTTGTTTTAAAATTCAAAAGTTATTTTATATTTATATAAAAGGAATTTGAAGAAAAAATAATTGTTTAAAATTTAAAATATAACGAAAATACTTTTTATGTCACAGGCCTGTGATTCACAATTCCTGACCCCAGCTAATGAGTCTTTAACAGCGATTTTACCACCAACCGAAGCCTGAAGCTTTCTTGCTGTTGATCTAGGGTTTTATACACTCTTGCGATCGAAAATTCTTCGAGTGTATAGTTTTCCGTTGCGGCCAAATCTGCCTTGACGTTGGGGTTACAACTCACCAATTTTATTTTATAGTTTTATTGTACGAGTGACAGCTGATTGGAACACATTCAGCTTATTTGCTATGTTTCTTTGACTCATATTAGCCTTCGATTTACTTATAATTCGTTTACAAACAATGTATAGATGGACCTTTGAAATATTGACATTAAAGCATATTTTGGTATTCCAACGAATTTTGTATTTCTAGCTCACTCTACCTTTCATACCAAGTGAATACAGAGCGTGGAAATGGTTGAGTTGATTAATTTGAACTGACAAATTTTTTAAT
Organism: Schmidtea polychroa; assembly: GCA_959609185.1. Classification (NCBI taxonomy): domain Eukaryota; kingdom Metazoa; phylum Platyhelminthes; order Tricladida; family Dugesiidae; genus Schmidtea; species Schmidtea polychroa. The sequence continues at coordinate 40,193 of CAUHTR010000999.1, read as the reverse complement.
TTCTTATAGTAATAATCATAATTAATATTATTTTTTAAATTAATTTTACTTTAATAACATAGACACTGTTAGTTACATTTATATTTTATGTATTTTTTTATTCCATTGTAAATACGGATATTAAAGTTATATTATATTATGTATATTATTTTTAATCTAATTTTTGTTATTAATAATAAAACTTTCTAACATATAATTCTATGTCTTCTTCATCTTAATGATGGTCCCATTTGTTAGAAATATTTGTTATTATTAATTATTAATTATAATTATCTTTTCATTTCATCATTTGACTAATATGTCTTTGGACATGTAGACATTATTTAATGCTTTTAAACCAGACTAATATGGAAATAAATTAAGAATACACATTTAATATAAATATGAAAATTATAGAATGCTGTCTCTAATCGTAGATATTTTTAATTAATTTCTTACAAAAGCAACAAGGATAAGATATCCATCAAATGGCTAATTAAAACAATATAAACAATTTATTATAATCAATATATCTTTTATCTTTGCTGAAAAATAAAATTTTCTTTAAGCATATATAAAAAGTGTCAAATATTAAATGAATTTCCTACAGGCAGATACAAAATAAGTCACATCAACATGACATAGTTTATATAAGAATTTTATAAATAAATTCATAAGTCATAACAAAATCTATCCTTTCTTTAGCTTCCAAAAAATTGAAGTCTACATCTACATTCATATAATGCTCTAATGATATCATGACGACGTTCTCTATCCTGTTCGTTATTTCAGCAAAGATGTATAAATTCTTTCATGTGGCAGACTATTTCTATTTAAATATGATAAAATGTAATTATACGTACAAGGGGTTTGAAAACTAGGCCTGCTTGAAAGAGGTGGAAGATTATGTATACTTTATATACATATCTTTCATTCTCACACTATAGATCAATTGTTTTTATTTTGCATAAAACGTCTGCACTTTCCTTTTCAAGAGCTTTTTTTTTAATGATTTAATAATATTGAAAACCTCAGTTTATCAATTTCTTAAAGTCAAATTTTAAAGTTATTTTGAATATTTATTAATATCGACTACATTTACAGATTCTAACATTTTTAATGTATATAAATCGAAACATATATCGCGATTTGTTATCCATCATGTGAGCTACACAGTTTCCACAATAATTTTGAGCATTTATCGGATCATAAACCTTTCCCGCTTTCAATATTGTAATGTCCTTATCCTTATGAACAAATACAAATATGTATCTTTTAAAAGTCTTGACGCCAAAACAAAAGTTCCTAATTATTCTATGTGGCATAAACTATTTTTAATTTTATTATTTTTTTCGTATTTTTGATCTGTTATTAAATTTTATCTGATATCATTTTTCTATGATATTATTTGAAATCAGTATTCATTTAATTATCTTCAATTAAAAATTTTATTTTATATTAAATAAAACTATAGTAACTATAGGAGAAAATATTTAATTATAAAATAATCCTTTACAACCCTTTTTATGAAAAGGATTATCTTATAATCGAAAATATTTCCATTTTAATTTAATTAAAAAAGGCTTATCTCGTCATTTACTTGTCTAACATTTTATGCTTATACCAAAAAACCATCAATTAATAAAGGGATCAGTAATAATCTATCAGTAAAATATTTGGTTTGTTTTAATTTTCTTTAATTTTTTTAAAAAATATTTTCCTTATATAACATAAATTGATCTAATGCCATAATGAAAATAAATGAAACCTTAAAAAGAAATAATCAACCAATAGATCTAAAATATCTAATACGATTTTTTGAAAAATTAATTAAATTGTCAAATTCTTGTCAACCCCATAAATATAATTCGTACCTGACTGCACTGTACAATTAATGATTTACCTTTTAATTTTTTGCTCCTGCGTCAATTTGGGTATTACTTGAAAGGGGATCATTCAAATAATAAAGAAATTAATACTTTAATTATTTTTTTAATGTAAAATTAATTAAATAAAACATTTGTAACAATTTTCGATTTTCATTCATTTTAAAAAATATAAAATTTAACAAAAAATATTTAAAAAAATATATTTTTCAAAAAGAATTTTTATCTAATTTACAGAAGGTTTCGGAATTTGGCTGATACATCAACTTGAAAACTGTTGAGAAAAATCCCATTCATATTGTCATGTGGAATCCCAATCCCAAATTGAGAATCCATCCAAATTTCTCTTCATTATTCTTCGTAATTAAATTTCATATTATTTCTATTTTTAACTAAAAATACGGAATTCTTATGGCATTGTTGTGTCGTTTTTTTGACAGATGAGAGCTTTTAATAATAGAAGTAATCAAGCTAATAAAATAATTGCTTATTTATAATAAAAACACTTGACAAATTTATAAATAAAAAAAAACGGACAAATTTAAAGAGTAAGAAATATTTTAATAGGAAATGTAAGAGCAGTGGTTAAACTTTCAAATCTCAATTGCAATATTATGTTTGAATAAACTTTCTGACAACAACCACGTAACCTTTTCCTCTTTCACAGCCTATCAAATAAAATGGAAATACGTGTGAGACCTAGCGAAAAATTATGAAACTATATCAATGATAACATTATTAGATAACGATACAAAAAAAAGATAAATAAGCGATAGTCCATTGAAATTGGAGGATTCATAAAATAATACCGGTAAATGTTGCATGCGGATATCCGGTAAGAGGATTAATGTCATTGGTCAACAAGAGCTATTATCAGATGCGCATATAAGACAATAACATATATGAAAATTTATTTAATTTTATATTATAAACCGATATTTTATTGCTGTCTCAAAACTTTATGAAAGTAATTTTTCATTTTTAATTAAAGAAGTTCCTTTTGAGATGAAACGCTTATTTAGAATACACAATTGTAAAAAACAATACTAGTAACCGTAAGAATTTCTTTCTCATTGCATGAAGTTTCTCCAATTTTCAAACTGTGGAATACAATTGTTGCCATTCAGTAATTTTTGATTTTTGAAAAAATTGATATCAAAAAATTGTTTATTTTTTATGAAATATTATATAAACTGAAAGAAAAGATCGTAGAAAAACATGAAAAACTGGAGAGGATATAACATTCCAATTAAGCTCAAGTAATTCTTTAAATGTTATATACCCTTTTTTCATGACCACTGGAAGTTTCCTTTTGCCAATTGAGTCTGTTTCCAATCACTATATTCCAAAGACTTTTATTCTTTTCATACTGTTACGAAAATAAAGGCGAAATGTTTGTGCCTTGCTTTTTGATGTAGGATCCATTTACTTATGTTTTGTATGTTTACATAGTTGAATCTGTGTCGATGATTAATATCAAGATGTTCAATCAAATATTAACTATGACTTTCATTAAGAAAGTCTTGCGGATTTCTCGCTTGAACGTTAATTGTCATTTCAGAACCATTCGTAGTCTTCAAGATCAAAATTTCTCAAACAAAGTTTTGGTAACCTTTTTTAAAATATTTGAAGTTACAGCAAAATCTATATAAACTAATAATTTCCCATAATGTATATGTCCTCCTTGTGATGTTTTTATACTTTTTAAATATTTACATTGTTGCCATTGCTTTAAATAAAAAAAATATCCTCATTAAAATTATTTAATTTATAAAATATATCACTACTTTTGGGTTTTCAATTTAATTTAATGAACAACACTCAACAAATTATAAAGTTTAACTTCCATAAAATCTTTGAACAAATATATCCACAATTTCAGCCGATTGTAACGAATAAATCGGATTTAATTTCCACAAACTTTCTTGAAATCAACAATGAACTTACAGGTTATAAATATGCTTGGCAAACTTTACGTTTCCTAGCTCTTCGACCAAATTGGTTATAAATTATTTAGTTCATTTTTGACCATTCTCCATCAATTTACATAAGGTAATTCTCTTTTCTCTGGTTTTCCGATAAAAAAACATTAAATTTATTCTATAAGCATTTAATCTTTTTAAGTACCATCTCTATACCGTATTGGAATTATTAACGTAGTAATAAATTTTTGTAACATTAAATGTTCACTATCTGAATCTGAACGTTCGTTGGATGTAAGAAGAGTGCATCCAATTCGTATGTAGTGTTGTGCTAGCTTGGAAACTTTCCAGCTTTCCCCTGAAATATGTTGATTTTTAACTTCGGATTAATGTACATTATATACATTAATATACATGATAAATATAAAGACTTTTCAGTAAAATTTTAAAACGGTTAAAAATATATGGGGAGTATCTTTAAGGGATAAGTGTTGGTTACTGCTCTTAACCTCACTTTCGATTTTTACAAAATTTTAGCATCCACTTAAAAACTGATTATTTGAATATCATAATTTATTTTTAATTAAATTAATTTTAAAAAGAAACAAAACATCATTTTGTTTGTTTAAAATATTTTTAATGTTTGTTTTGCGGCCATTTAAAATTCATTATGTCGTTAGAACAAAAATCTCTTAATGAAACTTTTTAAATAGATCAGCACATGGTTTTATTCAATCTAACTAAATTTGAAAACTTGTATTCTATTTCATTCACTAAGAAATGCACTTTACAATTGTAAAACATTTTTACAGATTTTGATTTGATTGATTAAATTACTGATTGAACTAGTCTGATCTATCATTAAAAATAATCTAAAAAAAATTGACTTCATTGGAATTAAATTGGCATTATAAATTACCTAACATAAACATTTTCCTTTCTAGCATCTTAAAATACTGAATTTACTTTTGTCTGTATTTATAAAAAATATTAGCCAATCAAATGATTTTATAAGTCATACACACCATCTGAAGATGTATGCAAAGGAATTTTAACATGTGTGCAAAACTTTGGTTGGTTATATTTTACAGTGAACATAATGAATAATATAATGTTCACTGTAAAATTTAACCAACCAAACACCACAAAATCAGTTTAATTAGTTTAAAAAATATTAATCATGTTAAATTTTCTCCATTTTTGAATAATAAAACCTTTAAAAAACTAAATTCATTAAATTAGCACCAGCGTCTATGTTATCACAAATTCAAGAAACTAATACGACTACATAATGAAATTATTAAAATTAATAAATTAATTTCTAAAAATTTAGATTTAATCAAAATTTTAAATTCAAACACGTCATTTCTCAATATTTCTCAAAAATTCATTTTTATCAAATAAACACCCACTTTAAATTTCAAAAAAATTAAATTGAAATTTATTATTCACTATGGAATTAAAAATTTATTCGTTATTTTCAATGTTTTACTTGAATAAACCGACGAGAAAATTCATCTCATTTATTTTAATAATTTACCGGAAAACATCTCATTCATAATAGTCCGACTGAATTGTCAAACTGAGCTTCCGATTATTATTAATATAAAATTTATGTTTTTAAATTATTGCTTATAAATAGTTTCGACCTAACTTTAACTGACCACAACTTAAAATTAATGAAGGGTCATTATTTTTGGATATGGTCAAATAAAACATTCAATCCAGTAAAAAGATAGAAAATATAAAAATTAAAGGATTTTACGAAATTCTGAACTCCGTCAGCAATTCAAAAACATTTAATCACCAGGTAGAAATTAAAAAACAGGAATTAGAAACCACATTTTAACATTGAACAAGAAGTTGTGTATTCAATGGTGTAAGGTTGTTTCTAATTCCTGTTTTTTTTAACTTCGTGTTTGTAAGTGGATTTCAGGTCCTACTTAGATTGTGTTCGGATCTTGGTTATGAATACTTATGTCATGGATGCAAGACTACATATAGTGAAATGACTGCTCATCATCTCCACTCTCAAGTTTTTGATCACTATCGACTGAAGGAATTGATTAATATTAGTATACACAATTTTGTGAAAAATTTATTGAGATTTTGTTTGATTTCCACTTTTATAAGTTTTGAAAGTTTTAAGATTTTTAAAAATTTGAATTGAGAAAACAAAATATTTTTTAGCAAAATATAATTTAAAAATTTAATGAATTAGTTTTTTAAAAATAGAGCAATTTAGATTGATATAGTTCGAATTTCAATTTTACCTGATAATGACAGTGAGTCTGTCCAAATATATTGTATTTTAATATAATAAACATCTTGCAAATGACTTACTTATATATTTAAATTATGTGTTTATATAATTTATTTACATATGAAATTTTCCATGATTATTTTATACATTAGTAAAGGTAAACTTATTGAAGCCAATATATTTTCAACCTAAAATATGTCCTGTTCACTTCAATACGAAATTTAACTGATCTTTTTAATTCAGTATTTTTTTCATTTTGTTGATTTTTACCCTGTGGAAATAGCCTTTTTTAATCAAAATAATTTAAGCTTTACCTAGATTTATTATTTGCCTGATAAATGCAAAATAAGCCATAAAAATTATTGAAAAAAATATTTAATAATTTATAATAACATAAATTATTATAATAAATTATTATAATATCAATAGTGTCAATAATATCGATAATATCAATAAGTTAAGTCAATCTTTTAATGAATACAATAACAATTGAAAAGAAATCAGAGGTGAAATCGAAGGAAGTTCTTATAATAGAAATATATATTACATTATTATATACAACTATAATCCATATTAGTAACATTTATAGTAGATGGAGAAGGTAAATATGTCACAAATATATCACAAATAAAATAATCTAATAAATAAATAATAAATTAATTAATAAATCCACATAACTGGCTAATTAATAATTTGTTTTTTGAATGACATTCAAAACGCATTTTTCCTAAATAATTTTGATTCTTTTTCATTTTGTCATTTTCAAAGATCTTAATTTTAATATTTTAATAATAAAAAAAATCCACCATAAAAACATGATCTTTGAAACTCTCTATATTTCACACTCTTAATTTCAACATAATTTAGATATAATTACGTTATCTATTTAATCCGAAGTTAATGAAAAGATAAGAATATATATTAAAATAAGGAAATAACTCTAGATTTGACAAATCAATATTTTTAAAATTAACCCATTTTCCGTGATCGGATAGATCTAAAGTTTTGCTAGGATACGGTTTTCTCGACAACGAATCTACTTGCCAAATTTCAGCTGAATCCGATCATGGAAAGTAGGTTAATTGGTCTCACAAAATTTGCGTGGCACATACAAACATATATCAGCGAAGTTAATATAGAGAGTTAATGTACAAACTATTAAATTTAATCATAATAATATCAAGAATATGTGTATTTATTTTGATCAAACACTATTTCGTATTCACAAAACTTAAGAGTCTTAAAAAATAAATAATCAAATCCACGTGACACGTATAAGAAATATTTTTTTTAATTTAAAATTTTAATTTAAATGAATTTAAAGATTAATTATTTTATAATTTTTTAAATTCATTAGAATTTATAGTATGATAAAAACTTTCCACAAAACTTGGCTAGTAAATTTGTTTAAATTATATGAAATTGGCAAATCCTGCGCTGCGTATTCATCGTGAGATCGCAAAAAGCATTTTAAAAAATTAGTTAAAAAATAAAATAAAATTATTAGCAAATTCAAAATATCCATAACAGTATGGAATTAAAATTGAAGAGATTTATTTTCATTAACAAATTGGCAACATTAAATCAAATGAAAGATTTCATATTACATAATTATAATATTAATGTTTTTTTTATATTATTTAATATTTTTCTTAATTTTACATACAACAGCCTTAAAGAAAAAAAGATATCCCTGAAACTAATTTGTAATATCTATTTTTTTATTTATGAAATTGTAAATAGAATTCGTAATGTACAGTTATTAATTACAACTATTACGTCAATCATACAAAATTAAATAAAATTACATAGCGCAATTCTCTATAGTAAATAATTACTATAGATAATTACAAAAAAATATAAAAAATAAATAAAAATAAGTAGAAATTTCGTTGGAAATTTAAAATTGATGCTGCGCCAAATTAAATTGAAAGCTAATTATTGTTGTTATATATACAGGTGAATAAAATTTTATATTGTTAGTATTTATAACAACAATAATTAATTTTCAATTTCATTTAGGCGTAGCATCAATTTCAAATTTTCAACGAAGTTTCTGCGTATTTTTATTGATATATTATATATTTTTTGTAATTCTCTATAGTAATTATTTACTATAGAGAATTACGCTATATAGTTATATTTAATTTTGTTTGATTGACGTAATAGTTGTAAAAAATATTACAATACACTACAATGGTCATTGTTATAATAACATAATCTGTGGTAATTGGTAAATCAAGTTCAAAAGACCTCAATGATGATTAATTAACATCTATGCTCAGATAATAGCAATATTCTTGGAAATTATTCCAGCCTCAAGTTATTAAAAAGAGATAATTAAAATATAAAAAGAGAAGCGAAAACCAGAGATTTGGCTTTTATTCTCAGTTAGGAAGTAAGGTTGAACCTAACAACTAATTTGAAAATTAATTGTATCAAAATAAATATTACGTTTGAAAAACGATTTTATATTTGGAGAAATATTAACCAAATGAAAATATTATTTTAAGGATAATAGAAAATTGTTTGTAAATAATACTGTTGTTATACTATAAAGAGTTTCAATAAATGATGGTAATTGAAATTAAACTATCAGTTTTTAAAAATTGTAATTATAAAAATTTAATTGTACAAATCTTTATATTTAATATACTGTAGGTGTTAGTTACTAATTAAAGAACACAGAGAGTCAGAGAGAAACAGACTGATTATAAATTTATAAAATAAGAAAAAGCAATAGTATCTTATCAAATTTCTCCTAATAACTAGATTAATGGTTAGCCACAATTCTTCAATATTTCTTGTGGTTTGTCAATTCTTGGCGCAATTGTGATTTACCTATTTCTACATTTTTAGAAACTCACCAACAAACTATTAAAAAGTTTTAATGTTATTGTTATTATATATTATATTAGAATCATTTATCTAATAAATAATTGGAAAACAATTAAAATTTCAAGTTCATAAAATTAGATAAATTTTCTTTTTAATACTCACTAGAAATAATTACCAGAATGATTAAATTATTATTAAGAACCAATGAAATACGTATAAAATTAAAAATAAAGATTCTACTATAACACTTTCATTAAATAAATTTTTTTAATACAAATTTAAAAAATTCATTCACGTTTTCATTAATTTTCCTTCTCCCTACCAACCTTCAGTTTCCGTTACCTAAATTCATTCTCCTCTAATCCATTAATTATTCTTTTCATTAGAATTTATTTAACTAATAATTAAACCAATATTTCTATTGCAAGAATTTATATTTTATTCTATTTCATTTCTCAAAAAATAAAACGTAGAAATTATAACTTTTATTTTACATATAACGAAATAAGATTGAAATATTTATTTATCTTTTAAAGGATTTTATTTTTAATTAATTTCTAAGTAAAATACATTAATTCCAAAATTATAAATTTTCTTGATTAAAATTATTTCTTTTTAATTTTAACAATCTTCAATCATAAAGTTCTTATTCTTTTATCAATATAAATAATAATTAATTATATATAAATATTAAATATATTTTGTATTAAATATATTATTTGTAGCAAAAGGCTTAAATTGTCATTTAATTGTTTAAAATTTAAATAACAACTATTTTAAAAAACAAACGATCTTTTAAGATAACAACTTTTATTACTTTACAACAAATTTACTTACCGAAAAGTGATTGACATAATCTATTTTCTTTAACGTTAATATGTCCATATAAATCTTATGTTGATCATATAAATTAGTTTTTAATAATTTTTATTGATTATTTTGAATCTCTTATTTCTGCTTGGTTTCTATTATTTAATTATTAAATTTGAAAATAATAATAATAATAATAATAATAATAATAATAATAATAATAATAATAATAATAATAATAATAATAATAATAATAATAATAATAATAATAATAATAATAATAATAATAATAATAATAATAATAACAACAACAACAATGAAATCCTAACGTATATAAAATGTATATCATAAAAGCATACATCACAGTCCTTTCCATATTATAGAGTAAAAACTGTCTCATTTGGTCCATAACTTACATCTCTACGACGAAAAGTAGGATTATTTAAAATAAATACAACGGTTTCAATATTTATTATTGTAGATATATTACATTATTAACATTTTGATCACTTTTTGAAAAAAATTAAGATTTTAAGCCAATAATCAAAATGAGAAATTAACGAAGTCTATCAAAAATAAATTTGGCCAGACAAAATTTCCTTAATGAGATATTTCACTTTTATTTGTAATAAATTTTTTTTATTAAAGATTTTTGATTTTGAGTGACTTCAAAATATGCTCACTCAAATAATATATTTGCCTTAATATTTAATTTATCTTTATTTCTTACTTTTATTGGTATTTCCAAAAAAAAATATATTTCTCCACCATAAACCTTCTTATTACTAAATTAAATTAATTACATAGTTTTAATATTTAATTTATTAATATTTGATTACAAATAATTAACTTTAACAATTAATTTAATATAAAATATTCATACAATTTTAAACCTTTTAAACTAAATAAACCAAAATTTATTAATTAATATTAAATTAAAATTTGCAAATACACTTTTATTTTAAAAGTATATTTAATATTATGGGAAATATATTTTGGAAGTTTGAAAATATATTTTTAAAATTTTAAATATTTAAAACATGAATTATATTTAAAAATACATTTAGAAAATTAAATAAATAGTCTTTGTCACTTCGATTCAGTCCATTGACAAATAACGAATATAGAATAAAAGTCGCATGAAATTTTACCTGGTTTTCCTTATTTACTGAATAAAAGTATGAAAAGTTACAGATTTGTAAACACTATGCAAAGAAAAAAAAGAAAGTAAAAAATTCAACAATGATGTTATATCATTGCTTTCTTTAATTGAGAATTTAGTGCATTTTAGTATCATTAAGTTAACAAGAAAACAATAGTTAGAAAGAATAAAAATAAACGAAATTCTAAATGAAAACAGAAAACGTTTTTTTGAAATATCTTATTTTACCATACTTGTTTCGGTTGATCTACACAAGTCGGCTTGGATATTTTGTGCCGAGTGAGTGACTGTAGTTTCATTTCGGCTTTATATGTTTTGATTCACTCTTTTATTATTTATTTTATTTATTGTTTGGATAATTGTTGGAATATAATTTTTCAAATTATTGGTTTCTGAAATTTTAAATGAAGAATTTTGATTTAGAAAAAGTAAATACAGAGAAGATTGAATCGATGAAGTATGATGTATTTCAATCCAGTTAACACAAATCTAAGAATTTGATGAATTTCAACAAAACTTATAAAGATATGCATTTCATAAATACATACCAAGCTATGCATGATGGCTTTATGAATTTTGAATTAAAAGAATATCTTAGAAAATTCTTACAATGTATTGGATTTCCCGTTATTGTTATAATAAAAAGGATCAGTACTTATCCACAAATAAAATGGGATGCACTACTTTAAACAAGTACTTTACAAATAAACAAGTACTTTCACTTGTACTCTTGCTTCTTTTTAAGATATTAAGTAAATGATATTTGTCAACAATCACATTTCGACATTTATCACAATTTATATTCACAAATTAAATGGAACAATATAAAAATAACAGGCACAAAAAAGTAACTCTACTATTAAAAGAGACGACTCCATACTAAGAAATATGCATGTCCATGTAAATATGAAAATGTTTCAATAAAGTGATGAGGTAATAAATTTAGATCAGAGTCGAGAAATCTTTAAAGATACTTGATTCATGAATGTCAAAAATATGAGATATGTTAAAAATGTTCAAATCGAACTCAGGAAAACATATATTAATTAAATTTCGATTTAAAACTCAATAAAATTTTCTTGTCAAAAATCATATCATATAATTAACGCTTGAGTTCAAAAACTTTTTTTTGTTTGTTTGTTTATTTATTTACCCTCAATTAAAATGAAATGAAAAATATTAAAAAGTTCAAAAAAGAAAAAATAAGAACAGATCAAAATGTTTAGGTACTTATTTATTTCCAGGTACGTTGAAAGATGGACAGATCTCTCTTTTATTTGAATATAAAATTGAGTCAAAAGAGTCCGTTATGATCATTACTTTAGACTAGCCTCATTTCTGTAAAATGAATACATTATATTAGTAAAAAATAAAGTGAACACGAGAACACAATTAAAGCATTATTATTATTATTATTATTATTATTATTATTATTATTATTATTATTATTATTATTATTATTATTATTATTATTATTATTATTATTATTATTATTATTATTATTATTATTATTATTATTATTATTATTATTATTATTATTATTATTATTATTATTATAATCTATAATAAAGGTACATGATTATATTAAACTTGTAGACTTAAAATATTTACCAATATTATTCATTTAGTCAATAGCTAGTAAAGTTATTTGAAATAAATTGTTAATTTGTTATTATTTAGTTGGTTATTTGATGTGGGTTATTTGCCTATTCAGCAATTTAATTCCTATTTAATTTATTTAGAAATAACTTACTTACCTATAATATATCATGCGATACGACCAATATTTTTTATTTACGAATAGCAGATTCAATTTAAAGATGTTGCATAACAGAATTTGTGTAAGACTTTTCTGATCAAATAATCTAAATTCAATTTGAAGTTTGAAGTCATCTTACAAATCACTATATTAATTTTAAAGAATTTAAAATAAACAGAAATATAGCTGGCATAATGTTTTAGACAATACCAACAAGTATTTTGATAGATTTGTTTAAATTACCTACATATAATGCGAACATATCCCTGTCATAATGAATTAGTAATATGATAAATATATGTTATTTAAAACAATAAAAACTATTCAAACTAATCTTCAGAGCATTTTAATATGCAATTAAATAAAACACATCAGAATTTAGAAGTGTGTTATTGTAAGTCCTAATTAAAAGTTAGTTATAAAAATAAAATGTATAAGTTTGAGTATTTATTTTACAAGATGTGTTTGATTATTTCTACAAAATATTTACCTATTAAAATTGATAATTAATTGAAATATTTATAATAAATAAATTAAACATTTAATCAAATATTTAAAAATATTCTAAAAATGGAAACATTTCAAATTTGTTTTCGCTAAAGTTATTTTGTTGAATCAAAATAACAAAACAATAAATACAGTTTATTTACCAATGTTTCTTGATTTCCTATTAGATTTTATCTGAAATTCCTAAATATTTCCTTTTAAACGCAAGTCATAGCAAATTTCAAACGAATATATTTTTAAAAATTTTAATTATTTTAAATTTAATTTAAATGTTAATCAAAATTTGATTCTATACAACTAAACTTATCAGCTTTAATATTTAATATTTAATATTTAATTAAAACCGGATAAAGGAATAAAAAATTTATAATAATTTTGAATGTTTTAATAATAATATATAATAATAATAATAATAATAATAATAATAATAATAATAATAATAATAATAATAATAATAATAATAATAATAATAATAATAATAATAATAATAATAATAATAATAATAATAATAATATTAATAATAATAATAATAATAATAATAATAATAATAATAATAATAATAATAATAATAATAATAATAATAATAATAATAATAATAATAATAATAATAATAATAATAATATTAATAATAATAATAATAATAATAATAAGTTTACTAATAAAACCCTGAAAACGCAATGCCGAAAAATTGTCATTTTTCAAAAATGTTGATCATTTGAATATATAATATTATTAAAAATAATTATATTTATAAAATTATAAGAATACTATATCTTATAATTAATATTACAATAAATTTCTTGACTTCCTGTCAAAAGTGTGTGAAAAAAAATATTTAGTTTTTAAATAAATTAATATAATTTTAAAAAGTATGAAAACTTTAAGAAACATATGCAATTTATATCTAATACAAAATTGACTCTTAGTGTCAACATTATTTTACAATTACCCTTTTATTAATTTTAATTAGTAGACTTATTGAATTATCAATTAAAAAGTAAAATGACTTCAATATACATCAACATACAAAAATTTAATTAAAAACATTCAACATTTTTGAATTGAGACTTTGAATTTCGAATGACATCTTCTGAAAAATATGTATTATATAAAAAAATCGAATATCTTAATGAATACTATTTTTTTCTTTTTATACTTAATAATTATAGATGTCGATTTTAATTATAAAAGTAATGACTATATAATTAGACATATATCTATCTTACATAAGAAATAAAATTAAATTTATTTATACATATATTTTTGATGAAAATGATATTTATTTATACAATCTTTTCAAAAAGTGTAATTAAAAATTAATTAATTATTAGACTTTGAATCAAATAGGCTTCTCGATCNTTCTCGATCTGCCAGCAAATCCGAGACAGTCAATGAAAAACATAAACTGATTTATTTGGAATCGTGGAACCAGAATAAGTAAATGAGATTCTGTAAAATTAACTAATTTTTTTTTAAATTTTCCGAATTAACTCATTAATCAGTTTGACCAACAATATCACTGTCAAATTAATAGCGTTAATATTTTAAAATTTCCTCAGCAAATGTTGGATTTCAATTTTCATTTTAATTAGATTTTGGAAGTGATTATTTTTATTTGATTTTTATTAAAATTAATTTAATAAATAATAAATTAAATTATTAAAACTAATTTGAAGACTAATAAAACTTTCAAATCTACCATTTTTTAATATTAAAATAGAATAAGTTATAATTGGTTAAAATTTATAAAAGAAAATGCTAATTTTGACACAGAAAGTTTTGTTTTACAATTCGCTGGTGAACGATTGTATTTTGAAAATATTGCATGACAGTGTTGGAATTATATATTATTCACTGAATCTTTGAATAACCACGTCATTCATCAAACTTGTTAATATTTGACATTGATCTGTAGGAAAATATGTTTGCTCAAGTTTGCAAATATTTCATAGGAAACATCGATGAACTTGAAACTGAAAATTGTAGATCAAAAATTGTTGAGTTTTGTTGTACAATGTCACCAGTGATCGTAATTTTCTATTTAAAAAAAGTTTAGTCTGTACTCATTTTTCCAGTTTTAAATCTTTGTTATCTACTCAAATGGAATCAATTCCTTGTATTATTAATCTTATACTATATATAGCTTCATATTTGTTCCTTAAGATTTTTCATTCTTTTAGTCTTTCATAAGAGAAAAGGTCATATCTTTGTCGAATTACTTTTTCATGGACTTAAAACTATAAAATCTTTTATGGTACTATTAAGGTATAAAAAAGATGAAGCTTTTTATATTAGCATGGCCTTGAAAAATAAAGGATACTTTACGAAAACCGTAAAAAATAATTTTAACTTAAAATAAAGATGCAATTTGAAAATGAACAGAAGTAAAAGTACAGAGAAAATGATAACATTTTTTGAAAAAACCTATAAAATAGGTGTAAAATTAATTTTTAAGAAAAGTGTTAAAATAAAGGCTATTGTGAGTTTAAATATTTGAGAATTTGGATGGCAAGCGAACGATTTCCAAGTTCAAAAATATTATTTTTTTTAAATTTAAAAAATTAAAATATTGATTAAATAATCTGTGAATTATTAATTTATTTCATTTTATTAATTATCAAATGTTTTCTAAGATAAACAACAATTGTTTTAATTAAAGCATAGTTTAAAAATTTGAATAAATCCTATTTAACTTGGCTGGTAGAAATGAAAACGTATCAAAAACGAACCACAGAAACTTCCAAAGTTGGTAGACTGAAGAGTTTGGCATGATTAAAAAAGACGGAAAAGCAGTATATGTTTTATATTCTTGGATGGCTGTATGCAGAACTTCGTCAGTTAAACGGGATTTTAAGACAAACCATAAATCACTCCTTGACAAAAGTAAGAAAGAACAAAATGAATTTATTGCTCGGGAAAATAAAAATATGCAATCAACATCCATAATAAAATTTATCGGCAATCATTCAAATATAACTGCTGCTAGTTTTGATGCTTCGAACATAATCGCTAAGCACGGAATCCATTCAGCGATGGAGAATATCTGAAAAAAGCATGGCTAAAATGCGCTCCCAATGAAGATTTTGAAAACAAAGAAAAATTATTCAAAGAATAAATGATGTGCCTTTGGCTAGAAATCTGTGAAAGATAGAATTATATCAATGGCCAAAAATGTAACTCATCAGCAAAACATAGATATAATGTCTTTTTATTTAATCTCCCTTTGTCTTGATGAAAGTACTGATATAATTGGATCAGCTCGTTTAGCAATTTTTATTCGATATTGCAATGGAAATAATATCAAAGAATAATTGATCAGTTTAATAGCATTAGGAACAACAACAAAAGGAATATATATTTGCAATGCAGTTGTAAAAGCACTCGCAGAAAGAGAAATAGATCTTTCCAAAATTGTATCAATAACGACAGACGGTACTTGCAGTATGACTGGAGAGGAAAATGGTTTTATCAATTTATTTAATCAACGAGTTTTCTTCAAGATTCAAACAATTCAGGAGATTTGAGAAGACATCAAAATTTATTTTATATCCAGACACACTATCATAAAATAAATATCAAGTGGTTAAATATGGAAGACATTGAAATGCAATTTATCGAGTTCCAATTGAATTTGATATGGAAACAAAAATTTGTTAATTTGAAAAATAATTTAGAAATAATTGAAAACAATCAATTAACGAACATAAAAAATAAAAATACCGAAGAAGAAATAAGGAGAACTTGGAACGCCATTCTCGAAATCTTTAGCGATTTAAAAAAAACTAGAAAGAGCAATATTATCAATTTTCTCTTTTACACATGCTTGTGAATAATTATTTTCCCAAATGAATTTCATTAAATTCATCAGATTCAACTAGTTGGTAGTGTGTATTACTAAAAGTGACGAAATATGAACAAGATATTAAGGAGTTGTCATCGAATATACAACAGTAAAATTCTCATTGATAAATAACTAATGTGTGTTTCTATTGATTACGACTTTATTTTTAAGAAACTCTATAGTAATTTTTAAGCTTGTAAATAAAATTAAAAATAAATAATTATTTATTTTTTTCTTTTTTGGTAAATATTTTACTCCTTTGGGCACGCCACACAATCGAGGAATAATATTTGAAGATTTTTGTTCGTCATGCCTGGTATAGATAAATTAATTGAATTATGTAAGTCTATATATTAAAAGGAATGGTGCATAAAACTGTTAGTAAGTGTGTAAAATAAGCTAAATAAAAATGAAGACATAATTTCGCTTAGTGATCATCAGTTCAAGTTCTTTCAGTGTTTCTTTATAAAATTTTAGAAAAGATATTTAATAAAAAAATATAAATAGCATTTATATCGAGAAATTTGGAAAACCTGCCTACAAATAATTCAGTGAATTATATTAATATAATTATATAAGTATGGCATAATCACATGAAGTTATTTGGGCAGCATGCCTGTCGAGAAATACACTGTGCTGGAGTTCACAAACTATCTTACTTTCTAAAGGTGTTTCAAGTGTATATTTCCTTGCATGTGTTGAACTTGATGAAGAAGACAACGAATTGTGCTGAAGTTTTGATTGAGTACAATAATTCGAAAAATTCAGATTTTAGTGCATTTGATTTATTTAATATTATATACCAGGGTTGGGCAAGTGCAGGTCTGTGATGATTTGTGTGGCTCCAATTGAGAAATAATTTTATAGTAAATATTTTTTTAATTGTACAGAAAAAACCTGTATTTGGCTCTTGAGGACCTCATGCGTGCCCACCCCTGTTATATACCTTCAATAATTTAAAACTTTAATGATATCCAAATATATGTATAAATCGGTTTATATATTACAGTTTGAAACTTATGAGGTAGATTATAAAAATATTTCTAAATTTATACATCTTCAAATATATAAAAAAAAACAAAATGCGAAATTAATTTTATTCACATGTAAACTAATCAAACGAGAAATTTGTTGAATTTAAAAAATAATTTTGATTTAATTAAATTATTCTGTTTGATAAAAAGTGAATTTTGAAAAAAATATTTTCCCACTTTTTAATCTTGATAAATTTACCATATTGTTGAAAGATGATTGATATAAATTATCAAATTAATCTAAAACTTCGATTTTTTCTAAATTTTTCACAATTTGTGAGATCATTTCTAACATGTCATGGCGAGTTGAATTTGAGAGAAATTCGTCAAAATTAATTAAATAATATTTTCAAATTAGATTATTTTTCAAATCTTCAATAATAGAATTTTGATTTTAATTTTATTAAAATAATTGATTTTATATTCACCTTTTTATTGTACATGATATTAGTAAATGAGCGATTATTGATAATACAATATCTTATGGATATAGTAAAGTTGGATATTATAAAATATTGGATATTGTGGAATTATTGTTTGTCAATAACACTTGTACTGTACAATGCATTATTATAATCAAATTTTTTCTGACAAAAAGGATTTTATTATATACGGAAGTTACGTGTAACTATTTTTACAGGGCCGGCTCAAGAAATTTTGTACAAGCGCCCTAGGCGAATTTTTATGAAGCGCCTACCTTAAAGAATGCCAACTGAAACATTATGTTTTAATAATTTAAATTTCTTAATTCAACGAGTAGGTATTTCATAATAAATAATTTTTTTATATATTCGAGAAATAATTTAGAAAAATATTTTTGCGCCTATCTATCTACTAGTTTCATCTTTCTTTTCTTTATCATAAAATTTTGTTCAATGATAAATGTTATACATAAATTTAAAGGTAAACTTTCTAAAATAATATTTATTATAATACGAAATTAAATTTTGTCGTTTTCTAATATTATTTAAACAATTCTTAATTATATTTAAATACATAAATGAAAATGAAAATAACAAATTTTACTGATAAAATATATATTTGTTTTATCAAAAATAAATTTTTTAAAATAATAATTAAGAAGTAAATCGCTGTAACATTTTGTCTATGTAAAAAATTATCTCATTTCAAAATATCACAAAATTTGAATTTTACAAATTAGACATCTTGTCCAAAATGGATTCATTAAATGATAAAAAACATATTGCCTGAATTTTTTTCTGTAGATAATTAAAATATCTGTTACCTTTACATTGGTAAATGCTGGGATTAATTACATCAGAGATAAGCGAACTAGATTTTCTTATACACAACACTTCAATTATGTGTACGTTTAATGCAATTTTATAGAGATAAATAACAATTATAAGAATATAATTTATTTATTTTTGTCAAAAAAACTTCAACGTCGCTAAACACGTTTTACTTTGACTTCTATCATTCTTTTGTATCAATTAACAATCTCAAAAAAATATTAAAATCAACAAGATTACACTTAATTTCCTTCAAATTTTACACATTTATTAGAAGATTTTAAAAATAAAAAATAAATTATTATTTAATTAATAAAAATCTATAAAAAAATAAAAAATTAATTAATTTTTTATTCTTATAAATTTCCACAGATTTCATAGATCTTTAATTCATTCGATTCCCAACAATCTTCTTTACTAATTGATTCTTTTTTCGATTTCTCTTAAATCTTCATAGATTTCATTCGATTAGTAACAATATTCTCTACAAATTGCTACCATCGATTTACAAAATAAAAAATAATCAGTTGAAATCGAGAGAGAAATTTATAACAAATTCTAAAAGTAAACAAATTTATTTTTTAGTAAATGGTTAAAAGATGTTTGTATAAGAGATTGCCGAATGAGCTATAAATCTTTAAAATCCACCGATACAATTTCTGTAAAATCAACAAAAGAAAGAAGATTTTTAGAGATTAAAAGAAAATTCAGTATATCCTCCTTCGTGTTGGGTATGTTTTTAGGGATGGATGGCATTTTTCTTTTGGTGTTAAGGGCTCACCACGTATTACTAATTTAATATGATACTATTTGACATTAAAAATGAATTAAAAAAATGTCGAGTTCTTTCTAGTCATTTGAAACAAATCTTATAAAACTAAAATATAAAAAATACAATATTTTGAAAATCTTACTAACTTTTTTATCCATATAATTTTATAATATAATCATTTTTAAAGTTCAAAAAATTATGACATTTTAATCTTTAGTTTCATTTGCAACATAAAAGCTTTTTAAAAATTTGAGAAAATCACTAAATCAAAAGGTAACAAATTTATAATTTATTTAAAACAAATTGATTCATTAAATTGCCTTTAAAGATGGATAAATTATCTCTTATTTTTAGTTGTTTTTTCTTTAACTTTTAAAAAGATTAGCGTATCTATAATATAGATTATAATGAACAAAGTTTTATAATAAAAATATGATTTAAACAAATGCAATTTTAATTTCGATCAAAGAAAAATCTATAAATAAAATTTATATAATGAATTTATGTTGATGAAATTCCTTATTCAAAGGATTGGAAAAGTGTCAATAATAATGAATTATTATACAATAAACGACTTCCGAAAAAAATAAACATAAATTAAAATCAACACGAATTTAGAACAATGAAGCAATGGGAGGTTAGGCATAATTGTCAAGTACTATTATATTTTCAACATGATTTAGGAGGATTAACGCTGAAGTGCTCCATTTTTAATTATTTATCAAAATGAGATCTAAAAATCTTTAAAATATTGTTATATAAATATGGTTATTTCGGAATTTTGGTAAAAATCTTCTAGACCCGCACTGAAAGCCTCTAACTGTTATATCCATTCATTCTAAAATAGGCAGTCACAATGTGATCTTTGATTGAACTCACGCTCCTAAAACCCAGTAAACTACAATGAGAGTTCTATCAGTAACTCTCAATTCTTCTGTCACTTCACTACGTAGACCAAAGTGGCCAGGAGTGTCAATTAAATTCACCAGAAATATCTTCCCACCTGTTTTACCATCATCACCTAAAGAGACGAACTGAAAAACTTTGGCGGATGCTGAAACATCATTAATCATGAAAATAACAGCAATGGAAATAACCTTTGTAGCACCAAAATATATTCGAGCATTTTATCTTGATTAACTAAGTTATTTTTAGATTTCCTTGATCATTTCTTTCGCCTTTTTCAAAAAGGAATTGTCGTTAGCTATTTAGTTTTCTCAAAATTCCACTGAGCTGATATAATTCTGTTCTTCATAGATCGACTTTTGATATTCCAAAAGCCTTAAAAAACAACACACAAATTTCAACCTATAATGAGGTCAAAGACTCCACACCAGAGTACAATTGAAGATGGTTAAATGAACATATTATTTAAAGATTAATAATATAAATAAAACCTACCTATAATAAATATGCGTGTGTCACAACCAAGTGGCATTTAATTAAATCCATGACATTAAATAATGGCTTACAGTATAGACAGATAGAAAAATTCACTGTTGGAATAAAAATAAACAGCTGCACACAAGCACGGTTTACAAAATCTACATAATAAAAAAAAGTCATTTTATTATTAATGTTTCACATTGTCTGAAAATTATTTATTTTATTTTGGTAATATTTCCATTTATAGTAAGTTAGTTCAATTATTTATTTAAAAATCAAATTAATCTCCGTAAATGTGTATTTTCTTAAACATTTCGAGAAAAATCTACAAATATGGACAAAATTTAAACAATCTCCCCATTTTTACGGCATATATTATTGGGACTTTGTTAATTTCCGAAATTCTATAATAATATTAAATTTTTAAAGGTTTCTTGTTCCGGTATTAAACATTTTAGGAAGTCCAGCCATATCTGAAATCTTATGGAAATAATAAATTGATTATAACTTATAAATAAATGTAAAAAATGTTAAGGAAATATTAAATTAATTTTTACTTTAAAATAAATCTTACGATGATCTACTCATGTTCAAGGAAACTCAATTTTCCGCCACATTTCTTTTCTAAAAATTGTCTATAAATTTATTATAGGAATGTAGCTCATTGTCTATAAATGCTTATTGAAAATTTGTAATAAACAAAATCCACATAGATAATCAGAGAATAATTTAGAAAGTGAATTTTTCCAAAATTCCATTAAAAATATGGGAAAAAAGTTGTTAGCAGCAATTATTCACTTTAATTGGATGTAAATACTGCCAACATACTCCATAAAGATTTTACATTTTGCATCGTAGTGTATGACCAATAATAATGTGTATTTTAAAATATTAAAGTTTTAGATGAAAATTTATTTATTTTAATATTATTTTATTTACCTTTATTAAAATGTGTAATATTTTTTTGGTAATATGATTCCAGGCATTATCTTGATTATTTTTTATTGGTAGATCTTGGCTCGAATTTAAATATAAAAAGTGATGTTTGAGCACTAAAAAATTAGAATAAGAAAATTTCGGAATTCTTAATCATTCATTATTTTAACATAATTTTAATTAAATTAATTACACATATGCAAAATTCTTATTTAATTGTATGCAATAAAATGGAAAAGTTAATCAAAATTGGCGTGGTTACATTTCAATTTTTTTCAAATACGTTAACAAGCATTTAAAACAAAAAAATAACATTTTAATCAGTGGTAATTAGTATATTCAAAAATCAACATGCATTAAAACAATTTTAATTATAAATCTAAAATTTAAAAAGTAAATAAATTTAATTATTAATAATATTTATCTCCATAAAATTAAAAAATAATTAAAAGTTCAAGCTGGTAAGTTACTTTTTCATAAATTCAAATTGGTATATTCAAAGTTAATGAAACTAAGTTTTTATCTTATAATTCTTTTAAACACTAATTTCGTATAATCATTAATCTTAATAATCTTAATGTTTTCTTACTATAGCTAAATCTCCCCATGATCCACGAAGCAATTAAAACAATTAAAAAACACGAAATTTAATAAAACTTTAAATTATTTTTTGGAATTTTAATTCATATTTCCAACGCAATTAAAACAAATCTTGCCAATCTAATAAGAAAGGTGCAGTTGAAATATTTACATTTTCAAAATTTCGGTAACGATGACGTTCAAAAATATTTTTTAAAATTATTAAATGCAAGATTTATTTTTCTACTGACAAATATTCAGCAACATATATTTATAAAATTATTTATTTAAGTAAATAACTAAACAAAAAAATATTTTGGTTTTTGATTATAATTGATAGCTTGAGTCTTTTAAAAAATGACAGAATCTCAAGGAAAACATTTCTGTTGTTATATTTGACTTTAACGAGACGTATGAAAAAAGTTGTCTATTTTTAGATAAATGTATCAGTTTATAAATTAATTTTTAGAAGTTATAATTTAAATATATTAAATGTATGGTAGTTAAATTATTAATAATATGACATTAAGTTTTTAGGATATTTTATAAAATTTTCTGTTGTTTATATTGGGTTTTGGGACAAAAACAGTTAACCACTTCTTTTGTTTTAAACGAAAATTAATTTTGCAAATAAATTAATATAACAAACAAAGTTTCCCTTATAATTCTGATGAAGATTATCTGAATTTCGACGAAAAGCTAAATGTTTGCATGATAAATAGATGATTGTCGCTTCTAAAGGCTCTAAAATATATTTTAATTTCATAATTCCTGTATTTGTCGATCAATTAAATTTGTAATTTCCCGCCCTTTTTAATAAAATGCATTCATAATAACTTTTAGATAGATATGTTATTTTAATCTATTCACTGTATGTTTCAATTTTCTAAATTACTGCTAGAGGACGCAAGGTTATGCGTTATCATTGAAAACAACTTACAAGGGAAATAATATCTTAAATATCTTTACCTAACTAATTTATCATTTAGCCCTGTTTGTGTTTAAAAAAAATTATTTAAAAAGAATTGACTGTGAATCAGTAAAGATATCAAAAAGCATCGATTACTGATTCAGGCTTTTTATAAATACAATGTCAATTTAGAAGAAATCAGTGGTGAAAATCGAAAGTTCTTATATATATATATATATATATATATATATTTTTACAGTTAACAAGTTTGTTGTAAAATTATTTTGAGAATAATAATAATAAAAGGATTTTAAAGAAGAAAAGGGTTTTTAAAGGAGAAAAGGGATTTATTGTCATTAAAATAAGTATAAACTTATTTTTTCTAATGACGTTTGTATTACGCCAGACAAATAAAACAGTTGAACAAATAAAACAGTTCTAGGTTCAAAACAATTTTGATATAAATAAGAGGGTTAACACTTAATAAAATCGTTGCCTCGGTCAACTGCATTTTAATGTAAAATCTTTAAAACGAATATAAAAAATTAAAAAAATTAATAATTGTACTAATTAATCATTAGATCTCTCACGAGAGCATGTCGATCTCACGTAATTGGAATCTTTTTTCTCAATTTAGAAAATAATAAAATTTAATTATTATTTCTGATCACGGATATAAACCACAAATTAAATATTTTATTTTAATATATTTTTATATAACATATAAAACATATATAACATATATATAACATATAAAACAGATATAACATATATAACATATAAAATAGGGATCAACTGGAAATCGCTCTGGCCATTCGCTCCGGCCGGATATAGGGTTTTTCGGAACTGTTCGCTTCGGCAAATAATACACACGCAAATAACTAAAATTGAAATTTTGGAATTCAATTAATTTCAAAATTATAGTTACAAATTAATTATACAAATAACTAAATTTCTGCGACAATTTAACCGAAAAATTGCGTAAGATTTTGATTGTGATTTTTCACGTTTATCGACTATAGCGCCTTTTTTTTAATTTCAGCTGTTGATTCTTTGCGTTAAGGTGCATACAGACTAGCAGGAAAAAAGTAGAATTTAGGATATACAGGTGATTGTGTAAGACACTGTACAGCAACCTGTACCTACCTATATAGTATTTTGCTGTCATACTACTATGTTTATTATTGCAGCTGCACTTAACAGGTTATATGTAAACAAGAATCAGCTGATTAGTTTAGTCGCTAAAATACAAGGTAAATCATTCTATTTCTTTGTGATTTTGTATTAATTATAACTAGTATTAAAGTTAGTTCATAAAGTTTAACATTATACAGAAATGACCTGTCTTTAAAGAATAAATACATACAAAACTACAAATTCCCTCCACATATCAGCCATTTTTTGTTTACATTTTGCGACAGACAATCAGAGACAGGATATAAAAAAAATCTATAGTCATAAACATTACAATTTTAATTTGTTATCGTTATTAAAAGTTTAAATTCAAAAATAAAATATTAAATATGTCAATTCCGAAATTGAGCAAAATTTGGAATTTCTTTACAATTAATTCTATAGACGAGTCAAAGGCAAACTGCACCGTCTGCAATGATAAGCTAACAAGAGGTGGTTCAAATGCTCACTCCTACGGAACTTCAGCTCTTAGAAATCACCGTTCGTTCCATCATGCAGAGTATGACAAGTATACCAGATCTTCAGAGAGTCAAAAAAAGAAAGAGAGAAGATAAAGATGAAAATAAAGACAACATGAAGTATAAGCAAGGCACTGTTGATTTTTTTGTCGAAAAAATGACACCTTTGAGTCAAAATAATCCACGCACATATGCCATAACCAAAGCGATCGCTGAAATGATGGCTACTGATATGTAGCCATTTGGAATAGTTGATGATACTGGTTTTATTCGCCTAATGAAGGTGATGGAACCAAGATATAAGATCCCTTCGTCGATGCACTTTTCAGAGACAACAATCCCAGATATGTACTTGTCAGTTAAAGTCGTCATGGAGACAATGGTTGCCAAGGCACGATATTTAAGCTTGACTAGCGACGCCTGGACCAGTGATAATAATTTACAAGCATTTTAAAGTCTTTCGCCCACTGGATCGATGATAATTGGGAAAGACAGTGTATTATTGCAACTTCGTTTGCTAAAAGAGTCACATACTGGTGACATGCTCACTACTGTACTGTTGTCTTTTATGGAGGATTGGAAAATTGTGGATGATATAAGGGGAATTTTAGTGAGAGACGATGGCCAAAATATGGTAAAAGCAGCACGAGATGCTAATATATCTGACTTGGGAGGCTATATCCATACTTTACAGTTGATAGTTGGAGAAAGTCTGAAGGCCCAAAGGGCAGTTAAAGATACGGTTGCAGTTACACGTGGAATTATCGGGCACTTCAAACATTACAGTAAAGCAACAGAACATCTGAAGAAAATTCAAGATTCACTGAATTCTGATAGGAACAATGTGAAAGATCCATTTATTCCGACTCATCGACTCGTGCAGGATGTACCAACGAGGTGGAACAGTAGTTTTTATTAGTTGGAAAGGTTGTTGGAACAGAAGCGTGCCATTGGTGTTTACAGTCAGGAAGCAGACATTAAATGTTTAACTGCAAATCAGATAACTGCAAAAACCTTGTTGAGAAAGTCATCAACACTCTGAAACCATTCGAAGAGCAGATGAAGCAAGCCAGTCTTTCTGGATCACATGCCGGAATGATCATTCAAGTGTACACCTGCTTGATCGATTTGTCCAAAGAACAAATAATCCTGGCGATGACATTGCAGTTCAAACAATGGGTGAAGAGATGTGCACTGATCTTCATGCTCGTTCTGAACACCTGATCACCAAAAAACTTGTGTTCTGGCCACTGAGTTGGATCTGACTTACAAGCTGCGATTTTTTGTCAATGATGAGACAACAACAGCCAGGGAGATGCTGTTACAAGAACGTTTGAAAGAAATTCACTGTATTTTGCACTAGCACTGTACCATCTGCAACTGCAACTGCAGCTTCAGCATGGTCAAGACAAAGTACATCAGAAAAGACGAATTCGGAAGTAATTTCTGCTGAATCTGAGATGAACGTGTTTGAAAATAACAAGAAGCAACCTAATCTTGGAGATGGTGGTTCTTCAAGTCTCTATGATTATTGGCTAAATTTCGTTGAAGAATCTTCAATTGCTGATTCAACATCAGATGAAGCTGAATGCCTGAAAGAGTTGAATTTCTATTTGACAGAACCACTCCAGCCACGTGGTGCTGGTGTTGCTCCTCATCTGGATCCCTCAGAATATTGGAAACTAAATCAACATAAATACCCAATTTTGGCAAGTTGTGCCAAGAGAAATCTGGCAACTCCTGCATCAAGTGTTGAAAGCGAACGCAGTTTCAGTAATGCAGGTGACATTTGCAAAGATAAACGTTCAAACCTGTCTCCGGAGAAATTAGAACAATTACTGTTCCTGAAAAAGAACTTAAGCGTGATTAATTTTGATTACTGAGTGGTGCTAAAAACTTAATCACTAATCAAAGGTGACAGAAAAAATTAAATTAACCTTTTTTACTTTTTAAGTTTTAAATTTCAAGTTAAAGTGATATGGTGATTAATTTAAATCAAATCATTTGATATCATCAATTTAGTAGTGATAATTATTAATATTAAATAATTACCATGTAATAATAGTGGCATGTTTTATTACTTAAGTTTATTTCTTCTAGTCCACTTCTAGACTCGAGCATTGAATATTTAAACTTTTTAGTTGAATTAATTTTTATTTAATTTTAATTATGTTTTAACTTGATTTGAAGCTTTCAAGTTTTAGTAAAACTGTTTTACAATTTCACTGTAAATTGAATTTTTATTTTCCTACTTATTTAAGTCTTTCTGAATGGAAGTTGCACAAATATTCTTGTTCACATCTTCATTATATAATTAATTATAAAATATAAAATATAACTAAAGATGGACAGAAAAATAGAACATAAAAAATGTAATTATATGAACTGAAGTGAACTTGAAGTGTGTGAGTATTTAGTGATATTTATTTGAGATTTTTTTTATTACATGTAAAAAAATTGGTATTCGGTTCGTATTCAGATCTGCTACCTGGTAGAAAATGTCTATCCGGTTGGTCTCTAATATAAAACATATATAACACATATCGGTGAGATTGTGTACAAGTCTTTATATTATTACTAACTTTTATAATAAGTATCAATATGAGACTGTACGACATACTAATAATAGTAAAGACTGAAACTATTTGTTAAACAATGTATATAGAACAATAATTAAATATATTTTAACTTTATTTAAATTTAGAATTTTTAAAAAAGTGTCATTTTTCTCTGGAATTAAGAATGCGTTATCTTCTTTACAACCATGTATTTATATAATTTCATGACAAAAAACTTTATTAAATAGTGGGTCAACTGTTTAAAAAATATATGTGTTAAAGAAATGGTTAATTGTAATTTCCATTACCACATAAAAATAAAAAATTACAAAATACATGTTAAAATTATAAAAATATTATCACAAAAATTATTATTTTTACATGAAAATGTATTCTCATATTTATCAAAAACAATAGTGCTTCAACAATATCTGGAACTTGTTGTTGAAAATAATGGATGTTGACAAACTTTTGGTATTGAAGTGGCATAATCTGCACAAATTTTGCTAAAAAGATAGTCAAATAAATTTCCCTAGTACAGCAATTTCGTCGACATACGCAAATGTAATCGCAGAAAGCAACGTGGTCTCTCTATGGGTTCTCAAAGCCAATATTCAAATCCAAAAATGTCTGGAAACAATGGCAGTCTTTGAGAAAATGTGATTTGTTCTCTTAGATGACTTCCATACAGTCCCGATGTATAGCTTAGCAGCTTTTATCTATTCGAGTAGTAAACATTTGTCATTGCAAATCTACCAAACTGCTGCAGATTTACAACAGGATGTGAAACTTTTCTTGATAAATGATATCCCAATATTTTTCAAAAATGTCTCTTTAGAACTTTTGTGTCACTGGAGGAAGTGTGTGGATTACAATGGATTTTATATTAAAGAATAAGACCTACACGCCCTTGTTGATTTTATGTTAAAATATACTTTCTTATTAGTTTCCTTTGGCATCAGTACGGTTATTTATTGAACGCACCAGACAAACTATATTTTGATTTTAATTGATCTTCATTTCGAGTAAATTGTTGTAGTATTATAATGATGACTTGTCAAATTCTTATAATATTCTGCAAACTTCTCTAATATCTGCTAAATGACCTTGTAGTTACTTGAATATCCTCGTTGATGGATGGTATATAGACGAAACCATTGACAAAACCATAATGACAGCACATCATTTCAATATCTTTTCTGTTATAAATAGACAATTTTTACATGACTTCTTTTTGGATTGTATTGAAATACATCAATGGGCAATTAACACAAAATTATGTCCTTGATGTTTATCGATGTAAGTAAATGCGGATAAGTTTAACATTCTAAGTATTGCATTGCACTTATAAGTATGTGCACATGTATCGGATAGTGTAACCATTTTTCTGCTTGTGGAGGATTATATTTGTAAATAGTGTATTAATAACTGAATAAAATGACTATAATGTTTAAAAACAATAATAACAGGAGTTTTCTAACGATTGAACGAATACTTTTACTTTTTTTCTTTTGAAAATGAATTTTAAACAATTTGTAAAAAAAATGAAATTAAAATCTATTGTTTAAATTCTTATAATAAAATGTTTTAATAATTCCTACAAATGAATATTTTGATTTGAAATATTTTCATTAAGGCTTCTTTCTTATTTCACCTCTTTATACTGGTAACTAAGAAATAATGCAACGAATTGTACAATATATTTTAATAAGAAAAGAACAAAATGATGTTTATACAAAATACAGTTGAGAATTTTTTTGCTTGTCTAAATTTGTACAACTATTGTTATGTAATGTCATAAAAATACGAAAATTTCACAACTATTTCTTTAATCAATATATTTGTGATTTTAATGTTATCAGAAAATCAACTGTTCTCTGACAAATGATGCTTAATTTATTCAATTTAGCAAAGTATTTTTCAAATTGTTACATTTTGTCAAATATTAAAAATAATTTTAAATAACGCCAATCAAACATTCTTTTCACAAGTAATTTCGACAGTTTTCCTGTCATCATCAGGTGGGATATAATAACTCATTAAATTAAGGATTTTAAACAAATTTATTAATTATATATAAAAAATATTTTTATTTTATAAAAAAAATATATTATTTTTTTAAAAATTTAATTTAATAATTTAAAAAATTTTTATTAATTATTTAATTTAATACAACAATCAATACATACAATATAAAAAACCTATTTAAAAACTTATTTAAAAACACTCAAAACACAAGTATTTACTGCATTCTGCACATTAATTTTCTGATTCAATGATTTTATCAACAACGCCTCACAAATCACACGTTCCAAATAATTATCGAAATTTTTTAATAAAATTTTAAAATCAAACATACCTATTTTAATCTTACAGCCCTTATTGTGCTCACCAATATGGGTCAAAGCCTTCGGTCTACAATGTTCTCGAGCTCGAATACAGCGATGACGGGAAGTCTCTCCAATGTATGTGGCATTACACCCATTACATGTAAACTGATAAACGAGATCGGAGCACAATTAAACCGGAGTTTTTGACTTATTAATAAACATATTGCGTACTTTCCATGAAGTTGACACTATCCTATAGTTTAAATTCCCTAACTGCTTTCTTATCTTCACTTTATAATCCTTAAAACCTTCTGAGTACGGCAATACTAACACAAATTTAGGCTCATCATCCTTGCTCACACTATTTAATTTATTTAACTCATCAGACTCACACACCTCAACAAAATCACACCCAGATTTTCTCAAACATGGATCCTTAGGATTTTTAATAAATTTGTCAACAGTCTCTTTCACCATAATTACTAAAAAGGATTTTGAATAACCATTCTTCATTAACAATTCAAATTAATCTTGAAAAGAATGTTTGATTGGCGTTATCTTATAATTAAATCATTGCCATGTATGTTTAAATAAATTTAAAATTTTATCACACCTTTTATTGTAATTATTTTAATTATTTTTACACGAAGAATTACACTTAATTATTTTTATTTATACTTATTCTTAGAATAAAGTTGAAAAATACTCCAAAATATTTTATATGAAATAAATATACATTTTAATAAAAATCATGTTTATATTAATAAAAAGGAATTAATAATGTTATTATTCATTAAAACTATTTTTTTTATAAATTCGATGATATTTAACAAAATAATCATTTTTGTTTTAATTAAGTATTAATTGTATGAATGTCCTTTTTTAATGCTTAAAATCAGGGCAGTTTGGTATTGGGAAATAAATAAAAAATAATAAATCGATAAATTTAATTAAAATTTGAAAGAAAATTAAAATTTTCGCACAAGCCTGGGAATGAATTTTGTATAAATATGAGAGAGCGATATAATTATCAGTTTATTTATGTTTCAGGTTTTTAATAGAACCGACACAGACATTAATGGTGTGGTATTAAAACTATCATTATAAGTGTCTGCAAAATGCCAACTGGTTGTGAAATTCATAGAAAAATCTGTCACCATTGAGTTTACACAACGATTGGGAATCTCTGATTTTTTAATCAAATATACTAAATAAGGACGAATATTAAATGGATAATTTTTTTAGAAAATTTGCTGGAATAAACGGAAATAAAGGAGTTTTGGTATTATTGAGTTTTTTTAATTTGTGTTTTCAATTTTTTTTAATTCAAAAGAAAACAGGAAACATCGGTTGGCATTAAATTTATATTTTCAAAGTTATTTCTCATTGAATGACAAGGAGATTTTTATTTCTGTTTATTATTGAAATATTTTATTTTTTTCTCTGTAAAATAAATTGCAATAATTAGAAATATATTTTAAATTATTTTATTTGTTTTTGTGAATACCGAATCAAATACAACCGGCTGTAAAAATATAAAACCATAAAATGTTCAGAACAATTAATTTTATAAAAATAAAAATGTAATTTTATTGGAAAATATTTACTATTGAATTTGAACTAATATAACTTGGTAAATTATTTTTTTGTTTTAAACTTTATGTCAAAATTTATTTAACAAACTGATTGAAAAATGTAAAGCCAAATCACATAAAAATTTGAAAGTTTTATTCGTTGTACCAAATAAGTTTAATAAAGTACTTATAGTATAAAGTGATGATTTCTTGGTAGCAGCATTTATTATTTAAAACAATAAAGTGATAATTTAAGCCTTTTGCTGCAAATAATGTATTTAATGAAAAGATTTTCGACTACAAAATAAACCTGGAGATTGACAAATTATATCTGGGTCTTCAATTAAAAATGGGAATCTGCTGAAATATTCGCTGCATAATAGTATCAACTTCTCTATAAAATATTTGGATTGTTAAAATATTACAATCAAGTTCGGATATCACTACGCTGCAATTCGTTTCCAAAGTAATTTTGTTATATCTTTTAAGGATATATTAAACTTATCAAGAAGCCTATTTAGTCTCAAACTTCTAATTGTTTTATATTTTAAACAAAGTTTGTATTGACATTTAAAAACATACTTATCCCACAGATTACTTTTTTAACAATTTTTGTTTTGCAGGATAAACAACAAAAATCTCTTTTAAGGAGGCCCAGATTAGCATAGAACTCTATCTGTTCTTCAATTTGTGAGTTTTAAAAAAGCTCTTCATATTCTGTATAAATTTTGGGTTAATTCCGATCAGAGATAGCCATTAAGGGGCCAAAAGTTCAATAATTTAGAATTATAAGTAAATAATTACTATAAATAGATATCAAGATTATATAAATACTATAAATAAATAAATAACTACTATAAATATAAATATTATAAAATTAGCATAAATTAATTACTATAAATAAAATAAATACTAAATATAGGAATTCTATAATATATATTATTTATAAATGGTAATTATTAATTAAAAGTACAAATAAAAAAGTAATATAAATTGAGGAATAATAATCATTTAGAAGAACAATTTTTAAGCTTTTATCAGTATTGTACAGAAATATTGTGAGTGTGGTGAACATAAAGTGTTGTACAATTAATTATAAAGCAATTATATATGCACAAATCTTTTTTCAATTATTTTAGTTAAAAATCTGTGTTTTAATGGGTCAAATATTTTTGTACGCATTTGGTCAGTATTTTAAATAAATGATCAGTAATTAAAATTAAATGTCAATAAGTAATATAAATGCTCAGTATAACGCTGATTTATATAAAAGCGATCAGTATTATATTAAATATGTCGGTAGACAAAATAATTGATTACTAATTTAAATTAATGGTCATTAATTAAAATTAAATATCAGCGTTTCCGCTGTTAAAATTATTAAAAAATAATCAGCAATGAAATGGCTAATTGTTAAGCTTTTGCTATAATATATTTACAAAATATTATTTTATTTTTATCGACAAAGCAATATTTTATAGAAAAACATTTACGATTAAATAAAACCAAATAAGGAACCCATCAAATATTTGTATCAATTTATTAATATTTTTAAACTCACTTGCAATAAAATTGCCTAGCTAAAAGGTTTTCTACACTGAGTTAAAATGGAAATTTTTAACTTAAACAATAAACAGAATATCCCAAGGAAATTTACATTAATAACAATCGCTTATTATCTAGAAACAAAATTATTTTCTTTACTCATTTCAGAACAAAAATAAACGTAACTCACTTTAGGATGTTAATTTCATTCAATGTGACCGACAACAAACTGCCATTAACCTGAAAATTCCTTTTATAAATTCTTAACTTGTCCGTATATGAGTTTAAAGAGACAGATTTACCACCACCCGCTCAAAATCTATGAAATATATAGAAGAATGCTACCATTTATTATTTCATTTTCAAATTAATAGAGGCAAAGTTAATTTTACTTCTTCGTATAACTAAACATAAATGAAGAAGTTGTCAACTATGTGTAGGTGATTTTATACATTATAGTGCATATATCTGTCAATTATCTTGTACTGTAGATTATGTTGTACATAGATAAGATGTACAGCGATGCTTAATTTGACTAAATTGCACATGACTACCATATTAGTCAAAATAACACGCGACTAATACACCAAAGCACATAGATTACTATACGTTTAACCACTAATGCCGGAAATATCCGGCGACCAAATATAATTATAATAACTTGTAAGTCGGCCTTATACGGACACATAACATCTCTCTGTCATAATGTTGGCATTTCGATTTTTTAATAGCAAGTATTGGATATAATAAAATTCAATGAGATCAAATGCATTTAAATATTTCTCTTGCGGTTTAATTTATCATCATATAAGTTTTGACTATATGCCAACGTTTTCTATTTAACACAAACTCTCCGCACTGGGTTTTTAAAATTTTTTATTAAAATTTTTATTAAATTTTTATTTAAAAGAAAACATGTTTATAGTAAACTAGATTTTATTGCTATTTTCAATTGTATTCAATTAATATTATAAGAAATGTTTTTTTCAATTTGACCACTGATTATTTTTCCATTGAATTTATTAAAAAGAGAGTTTGAAGACTATAAATCAGTAATATATCGACGTTTTTTGATACTCTGATTTATAGTCTTTAAGCTCTCTTTTTAATATATTCAATTAATGTTTTTATATTATGATGATATTAAAATTATTGTTTATATTTTAATTGAAAAAATAAAAACAAAATAAACGGAAAATTACGATAAAATATTCCCTATCGTGCTTTAATTTCTCAAATTGATTAATTGCTTGTTGATGAATTTTCGAAATCCAAAGTCAACAAATATTTCTCTATAAATATATGGTTTTAATTTCAATTTTATTTTGACAAATAAATACGACAAAAAGACATAATTTTTCACTTTGTTACATTTGTATAAAATAAATTAAAAAAACTTGAGAACTCTTTTTCGTTCATTTTTATGCAATTATTATATGCAATAATACAATTTGTATAAACTTTCTGCTAAACATTGTCACAAAACCAAATTTCACATCAAGAACCATTAGGCACCAGTAAAGGATTATATTCTATATAAGACAGATTAATTAAAATTAAATTAAACTTATAATAAACTAATCGTGGTTTAAATATTTAAAGAACATTAGACATTTTTTATTTATTCACAAGTAATCGTTTTGAAATTTGACTGACATTTATTAACAACCACTTTAAATATTTATAAGATAAGGTGTTTTTTACTTTTGTCTTAATTATTCATTGCTGAAAATTAGTTTTCATATATGACCACTAACAAATATGACAAGCACATATTTTGTCGACAATTAATATATATTTATTTAAAATTATTTTTAGCCATATTATTATTATAAAATTAATATAAAATTTTATTATAAATTCTAAATATAATTAAAAACAACATATTAAAACATTTTTTTCTCTATCGAATGGCTATAGTATAAAGTTTATACAAAATAAACAATCAGTTAAACTTATGTTTTGTCAAATATAACAAATGGATGATGTTAAAAATCCTAAAATATTTTTTTATATAGGTACTTTTAGTAAATAAATTATCATTTCAATATAACTACTCTTTTTATTATTATTATTATTATTATTATTATTATTATTATTATTATTATTATTATTATTATTATTATTATTATTATTATTATTATTATTATTATTATTATTATTATTATTATTATTATTATTATTATTATTATTATTATTATTATTTTAAGCCGCAATACAACAGTTTCAGGACAGGTACTTATATTATTTATATAAATGAAATGCCTTAAATACGTAATTCCAAAAAAATATTATTACTATTATTATTATTTCGAAATATTTTAAATATTAAATATAATTTTTCATAAATTTTTTTTCAATACATTTTTTCCTCTAATATATCCACCAGAATACACTGACAAGTGCAACCAAACAAAATAATAGATAATAATATTAATCTCATATATTATCAATGAAAAATTTGATCAGATAATAATGACACTGATTAATGTAGAAATTAGCATCGAATATTCCATATCTCCCATCATGTGATATTAATAAATTTTCCTAAAATTAAATTAAATGCATTGATAAATTGGGAATTTTACGTTCAAGGCGCGTTAAACGTGACGATTTTATCGTAAATGAGGTAAATATTATAATCACTCGCGATAATCTAACGTATTGTAATAATGTCTTGTTAGTATATCTCGCATATCTTTAATAAGTATGTCAGTCGTGGATTTATTAATATTAATTGAATATTTATTAATAATTTGTTATTGTTTATAAATATTAATAATAATTTTCTTTAATAATATTTTTTTCGCTTGAATATATTCTTCTAAATTTAAACGTGTCAGACATTAAAAAAGACATCAATTCACAAAAATCATTAGTAAAAGATATGATTACCCTTTGCTGCAAGTTTCAAGTTTATTAGAAAACATAAATAAATACAATAAATATTTATCAATTATTTTTATTAAAACATTACCATTTATTATAATTAGAGGGACCAACTTTTCCCAGCGTCAATCTTGATAGAACTAGCAATAAGAGTTTTAATTATTTAAAATATTTATTTAAAGCTATATAAAAATCAAGTTATATTTTTAATTTCATTTTCCAATAATATTATTTTTTTGGTTTTAATATATAATTTTTACGATCATAAAACTACATACAATAAAATATAAATTTATTTTGACGATTTATGATTTTGGTTTCGTAAGATGATACTTGTTCCTTTGATGATGAAAATTTATTACTCAAACTAGGATAGTTGGTTACATTAATTGTAATATTAATTATAAAGAATTACCAGCTCTGTGAGTTTGTGCATATTTCATTATTGTTAATTTGAATTAAATACTAATCTTCTTCCATCACAATCATAACAATTTGTAACAATCATAACATTAGTAACAGTAGGTAGTTAGTGGCTTACTGCAGCAATGACCCCCCCGGGGGGGGGGGGGGGGGGGGGGAGGAGGTTCTGCTGCAACTTTTGATTACGCAATTGCTGCAACTCACATTTTTTGCTTTCAGGGATTTTTGGTCCAATTTTTTTTTATCAGACTATAGTGAGGGGGTCTCGATGGTCCTGAGGATTTTCAATACAAATTTTTTTTTTCAATACAAAAATCCGACTACCAATAAAAAAGCATGGAATTTTCACACTATAGTGAGGGGGGTCTCGATGATCCTGGGATTTTCAATACAAATAAAAATTTTTCTATACAAAAATCCGACTATCAATAAAAAAGCCAAGGATTTATCACACTATAGTGAGGGGGGTCTCGATGGTCCTGGGATTTTCAATACAAAAAAATTTTTTTCAATACAAAAAGGCGGTCTACACTAAAAAAGCCAAGGATTTTTCGAATTAAATTAAGGTGGGTCTCTTTGGTCCTGAGAAAAAGGTGGTCTACACTAAAAACGTGGTAAATTTTTTCAATTAAAGTAAATAATGGTCCTAAAAAATTAAATTACAGTAAATTATGGGTCAAAAAATTAAATTACAGTAAATTATGGTCAAAATTTTTGAATTACAGTAAATTATGGGTCTAAAAATTAAATTAAAGTAAATAATGGTTCTAAAAATTAAATTAAAGTAAATTTTGGTTCTAAAAAATTAAATAAAAGTAAATTATGGGTAAAAAATTTAAAATAAGTTAATTAAGGTCCAAATTTTTCAATTAAAGTAAATAATGGTTCAAATTTTTAAATTAAAGTAAATTATGGGTCTAAAAATTAAATTAAAGTAAATAATGGTCCAAATTTTAAAATTAAAGTAAATAATGGTTCTAAAAATTAAATTAAAGTAAATTTTGGTTCTAAAAAATTAAATTAAAGTAAATTATGGTTCAAAATTTTCAATTAGAGTAAATAATGGTCCAAATTTTTCAATTAAAGTAAATAATGGTTCAAATTTTTAAATTAAAGTAATGAATGGGCTCAAATAACTAAATTAAGGTTCTAAAAAATTAAATTAAAGTTAATTAAGGTCCAAATTTTAAAATTAAGTAATCAATGGTCAAAAATTTTAAATTAAAGTTAAATAAGTAAATTAAAGTAATAATTTTTAAATAAGTAAATTAAAGTAAGATTTTAAAATTTATTAACAAAAAGTTGAAATAATAGAAGGTGTTTGAGAATTAAAATTTTTTAATGAAAATTTTAATGAAATATTTTTTAAGTAATTTTTAATGGAAATTTTTATGAAATATTTCTCAATGATAATTGTAGATGGAAATTTTTAATGAAATAATAATAATAATAATAATAATAATAATAATAAATAATAATAATAATAATAATAATAATAATAATAATAATAATAATAATAATAATAATAATAATAATAATAATAATAATAATAATAATAATAATAATAATAATAATAATAATAATAATAATAATAATAATAATAATAATAATAATAATAATAATAATAATACTAATATAATATAATAGTAAAATAATAGTAATAATATATCGACCAAATACATAAAAAAATGAACTAGACACATAAAAATTTACCAAATAACAAATGTAAAGATATAAAATTTATTCATCCATATTTGCTTTAATAAGCTTCCTTCTTAAATTCAGCTAATACAAATATGAACAACTTCTTTCATCTATATTCTTGGCAGCATCTACATCAAACAGGCGGACATGGGAATTTCATCGGATCCAACATACTTTCACAATCGTCTATGCATTTACATCTCGAATTCTTGGACACATTCGAATGTCTTCGTATAAGTTCTTCTATATTGATCCCCAGTTAATTGCTTGATTCTATAAGCTAATAGTTCCGGGCACAAACGAAGTCTGTTCTTTATTATTCAGAACAATGCTTCCATCTTTGTTAATATAGTCTGGAATATGTCGAGCTTGCTTATCGGCCATCCATTTTTGAATTTTTGTTATTTAGATATTCAGTTAATTTAAACACAATTAATTAAATTAATTTATTACTTAATAACTATCCAATATTTCTTCATTTGTTGTGATATTAATAGTTTCATGATTTAATGAATTTCTGAATTTCTTGAATTTGATTAAAATAATCAAATGTTTTAATCCCATATAACGAACTTTCCACTGAAAAAACATATTGAACCACAGTGGGTTTATACTTGAGAATACGTCAAGCTGGAAATATTTCAGGCTCGTCGTAACTATCGTTTTCCTTGACAATGCATTAATCAATGCATGACCCATATCTAACGTTTAATGTAATTTGATTGATTTGTAAATCTTGAATTTTGATATTTGAGATCGCTTCCTGTAATGGTTTTTAATCCCATTATCCTACTTTCCCGCTCTGTGAAGAATAAAATTGGATATTTTCCACTTCTTGTCCACGACATGTTGAGGTTTTCCTGATGGGAACTTCACCATTTACTACATCATCTTCCTCTAGCATTTCATGTTGCTGATCATTCTAATTATTGTAATATACAAATTAAATAAAATAATTTATTAAAAATGGAATTAAGAATGATGCAGTATATCAAATTGTAGGACCTAGTGGAAGCGGAAAAACTTATTTGTATGTAATTTATTACAATCAAACATGTTTAAAATCTAAATTTAATAAAAATATATTGGCATCGAGGTGCAGATGAAGAACATTATTAAACTCAAAACAGTTTCTGTCATTAAAAATGACAATAATTAACGGATTTTGGATAACAATTGGTCATCTAGATTACGCAGGGTGATGTTATATTATCGATGATCTCTACCAGGAAGCAAATAAAGAAAAAGCTTTTAATAAATTTATTTACAAACATCAGTAGCATTGCGGAGTACAGTTATTTTCATTACACAAAAAATCTTTTTCATCAAGGTGGAAAGTCCATCAACACGTAATTTAAATGTCCAATATTTAAATTATTTTTCAAAAATCCTAGAGATTCCACACAATAATAAATTTTCTTGCAAGACACGCTTATCCAAATAATAGAAAATTTTGATTGATTTCATTCAAGATGCGACAAAAATTCCTCATGATATTTATTTTTTGATTTTACACAACAATGTCCGTGATATGCGTATAGAACTGATATTTTTTAATATAAACGGTGTTAGCATTTATAACAAAACTAAAAACTAAATAAAATTATCATGTCCATTTAAAAAGTAGTTGTTTTAAATCTTCCAAGTGTTTCGAAGAGAAATAACCAAGAAACAAAACGTA
>CAUHTR010000998.1:0-94548 GCA_959609185.1 Schmidtea polychroa | reverse complement strand
GCCCCCGAGTGTTTTATGTTGGGCTAGAACTGACTTCTAGACCCAAAGTTCTAATTGTGACCGAAATGTGTAGGTACACAGCATTCAAAAAGCAAAAAGTATAGTTAAATATTAAAAACCACACCAAATAAACAATAGTAATTAAAAGGAAAAACAACAAAAACCTAATAACACAGAAATTAAATAAAATCATACAGAAGCAAGAAGTTATATAAAATTTAACTCCAAAATAGCCAAATAAACATAGAATTACAAAAAGCAAACTCGAATAACTTAAAAGACGATAAAAACAGTAAAACATTCCAGAAAAACCCAGAACATTCTATAAAAATGACGATGACCATCATAAAAGCTACCTTAAACAATAAAATTTAGAAAAATAAATAAATTAGTAATAAAAATAAAAAATTCGTAAAAAGAAATTCGTAAAAAAAAAAAAAAAAAAAAACATCAATTAAAATAAAAATTAATTAAAAGTAATATAGAATGTTCTGGAACCGTTCCAAATCCATCATGGACGTAAATTAATGAAAAAATAATTAGGAAATAAAATTTAAAAATAAAAACAAAAATTATAGCACGCAAAATTCGCATTAAAAATATCAAAATCATGAAATAGAAAATTCTGGAATAAAAAGAATTCGAGTTTGTTTTAATGCATCAATACATACACGTGTACAAAATAGGTATATATACCGACGCATTTTGGTCACAAATCAATCTTTTTGTATGCCAAAAATTTTCAAATCCACTTTGGACAACACTGAAAGTAAGGAATGTTGTTGTACATTTTCATATTTGTTATATTATTATTTATTATATTAATTGAATTATGTTTTCATTCTCATTTGTTCTGCTATTATGAAACAAGAGTGACCAGCATTGTATACGAGATATAGTCGCAATGCTGATCAGCCTTGTTCCCAATTAATAAACTGCACGCACAATTTTTGGGTCTACGACCCCACATGCATAAAATATAAACCTTTTTATTAGCCGGAGGTCGCCACGAACTAATGGTTCTAACCAGGAGTAGGGCGGTAAACCCATACCGGTAGTTGGCATAGTCATAGGGACTATGCGGACGAAATAAACTTCGGGAAAGTAATCGCGGGAAACATACTACAATAAGGCCTATCATACCGTATCCAGTTGGGTCGGGAAAGTAGGAAAATTTTAATTAAATTGACTTTTCATTAACTACATACCAAAAATAAACACTTAACTGTATATAAGAAATACATCACTAGGATCAGCTAAACGGGAACTGTCCCAGACTCAAATTTATACAAAGGCTCTCGTAGTCGGCTAATTGCACCAACTATTGTTCAGTATGTTGATAAATTCTGATAATACTATTCGTAGTTTTATTCAATATAATGATATATTATCATAAACTAAAATCAATTCGAAAACGTTCATAATTACCTCTACATTGAAATCTATCTTATATAAAATTTTTAAAGATGTTTGTACCTTAATAACACC
Source organism: Schmidtea polychroa (assembly GCA_959609185.1). Taxonomy (NCBI): domain Eukaryota; kingdom Metazoa; phylum Platyhelminthes; order Tricladida; family Dugesiidae; genus Schmidtea; species Schmidtea polychroa. The sequence goes on along the minus strand of CAUHTR010000998.1, from coordinate 93,060 downwards.
CATAATTTTCCGTAAATGATTCCCCATATGCGGTAATCTTATAATACTATAAACTTACACTTACTATTATTGTAATTCACCTTATTGTTATTGTTATTATCAATATTATCATTACCATTATTATGATTATTATTATTATTCTTATTCTTATTATTATTATTATTATTATCCTCGTTACTAGTATCAACATCATCTGATTATTTTAGAAATGTATATATTAGTTGATTAAAAGAATCTGCCCATCCAAATAACATTCTATAAGTATATACCCGGGTGACCATATTGTGTGATTAATAGAGATCAATTATTAAACCATACCATCTAGAATTATGTTATAGGAATTTATATATTAACCTCTATATTCGACTAATTATAAAATGACTTCTTAAATTATTTCGTAAAAATTTTATGTTTACTTGTATGTGTATATATATATTAAAAAGTCTAGCTTGGTTTTTAAAATATTGTATTCATACCAAAGAGAAAATTTTTTTTTACCAATGACCCCTCTTTCCCTCAGTTCACACCATCGTTAATGACTGCCTAGTCGTGTTAATTTGGTTGAAGTTAGGAAAATCACTCATAATTCATTTCATAATAATTTCACAATTCTATGATTAACCCCAGGCTCTAATCTTTATAATTATAAGCTTACATTAACATTTAATCCTCATTTAATACGATTTAGATTTTATAATTTTAAATTTGCATTAGCATTTAACCCTCATTTAATACTATTTAGATTTTAGAATTATAAATTTACATTAACATTTAATTCTCATTAACATTTAATTCTCATTTAATACTATTTAGATTTTATAATTATAAATTTGCATTAGCATTTAACCCTCCTTTAATACTATTTAGATTTTAGAATTAGAAATTTACATTAACATTTAATTCTCATTTAATACTATTTTGATTTTATAATTTTAAATTTGCATTAATATGTAACCCTCATTTAATACTATTTAGATTTTATCATTCTAAATTTGCATTAATGCTTAATCCTCATTTAATATGATGGAGATTTTATTCATGAAAAATTAACATAATTAAGTTTATTTAATAAAGAAACTTGGATCACAGGATATTACGGATGGACTCAATTAATTTCTTCCTATTTTTATCCCTCAATGACATCATAACATCCCATTCTACCCTGCTTAAGAACTACATAACTTACTCCAACTAATTTATCGATTTCTTAAAACGTTACTATTAATAGAAAAGTTCAAAACCGATATTATCGATTTCCTTTTCCTCATAGAAGAATTGGACCAATAACACCGCTTCTATTAATAGTAACAACCCTGCAACCCAGGGTTGCTCTCATCAACCAACTCTGGTTGACCAAATGGGCGACGCATACGCTCTCCCAAATGCGCCAATCACTGTTGACTATGTCAATAGGAACTCTGTTTCCGGGTAAAATTTATCACACCCACGCGAATCTAACCCAGGTTACCCCAGTAGTCAACCCATGCAAGACAAGAAGGACAGGGGATCCCTCTTCTTTTTCTTTTTGGGGTTTTACAGGATCCAACTACTTAAGCTAAGATTTAAAATCATAGTCCAGAAATAGTATATAAACAATAGTTTATGATGTTTAACTATACAAGTTCATAGATTACTTTAATGCAATTAAAAGTATTGATAAAAGCATTTAATAATTATTTCATATTACGAACCATAGATAAAAGTGTTTAATAATTATTTTATATTACAAACCATAGATTATTTTGTTCAAAGTTCTGACAAAATTACCTACTACCCAGCTCATAAAATAGTACGATGGGGAGATAAACTATCCGATTAAATCTGACAAAATATAATCGCCAACAAGATTTCAATCCCTGAAATTAAACAATGTCAATGGTAAGAAAGAAAATACTTGCCCGAATTATGTGAAGTTGAAGCTACTTACAACCCACACGGATAGGAATTGCTAGGGACCGAATATATTAACGGCACGTAACAATAACCCTCCCGTGGTGGATCTTAGTAGCATATTTCGCTGAATTTTTCTTAAATAAATTAGTTTTGAATAATAAATAAATATTAAATTGATAATTTAATAATTTTGAATAATTTAAACAACAGTGGTTTAAGAGAAAAGAAAAAGGAAATTGTTTGGATAGAAATTTTCGTAAATTCATTTACTAAGTTTAATTTATCAACTCTTAATTGGTTAAATTGGAACTTGGTAGTACTTAGATCACCTGTATAAGTTTAGTTAGTTTAACCATGGTATTTGGACAAACTCTCAAACTTCTAATTCCCGAATAAATCCCCTCGAGTTCAGTTGGAAAATCAAAATCTGGTAACTAATTTACAACTTAAACCCATCCAAATCATGAAGGACATTGCCTGTGAGATTGATGCGGTCATACTTGGGGTGGGAATATAATATATTGGTTTGAACGTCCTTGGTTAATATGAGCCCAAATGGGAGAACGAAGGTCAATTATGAAATATGTTAATATTTTCTCTTATCATTATAGTCATGCCCAACACTAGGTCAAGGAAGATGCAGGCCGGCCCCTCATCAGTCGACTCGAGCCTCGAAATTATCGGCGAGGGAGCAGACGAAGCCGTCCGATTGAGAGAGGACGCAGAAATCGCCCGGCTACGGTCCAGATGGATCTGGTACAAGATCCATGACTGGACCTATCAGAATGTGATCCCCGTAATCCCGAAGGTGGAGCCTTACCTCAACTGCGCGTCGTTAGCCTTGATCGACGCTTTTGACGAAGTGACGGGGGCAATAGACCGATTGCACCAGCTCGAGCAAGCGACTCTGGCTGGCGAAATAGAAGACTGCGACGGCTATGCTCGAGCCCAATGTCACCCGAAACGGACTGCGGCTCTTCAACGGGGACTAAAATATCCAAGGCGGCCTCAACGAGAACCAGGACGACCGAGGAAATGCGGACGTACGCGAACGTCCACCCGCTTGACCCAGGAGAGCGCGGGATCGGAGGATGGACGGAAACCTCGAAATCAACACTAATCATTTTGTGCTGACCTGTGTTTCATTTTTTAATGGTTGTTCGTATGTACACCCGCTACGTTTTCCATTTCCCCATTTCTGAAAATGTAAAACTTGACAATCATAAGCTTGTAGTTTAACTGTTATGATGTTAACCATCAATATTTTTATCCATCTCATTTTTAAGACATTAAAAATTTAGAATTATACTTTATGTTATTTACTATTCGACTATTTCTGTTTTTGTCGGATTTTTGCGAAAAGTTGTAAGTAAGGCTGAAAATTTATTAATAAAAAAAAAATTGGCACTTTTTGTGTTGTCGGAATAATTGTAATAAATATTTTAAAAAATGTAAAAACTGAAACGTTAAATATCATTGCGAGTTTGCTTGCCCTTTTTTTTTAATATAGGTACCGTGTTGGAATATCTGGTTTTTCTTACTATCTATCTATCTATCATATAATAAAAATGTTAATTCCTGAAATCTAATTTTCAACACACTGGTGAGTTTGGGTGTATTCTATATTACAAATTATGGAGTTTTGTTTTGATATAGAGAAAGGGTGTAAATTGAAAGTTGGGGAATTACCTTCTTGTGGTCTTAATGCCCATATTAATGCTCGACCCTCGATGTCGATGTAAAAATCATTGATCTTATCTTCGTTTAGTGCAGAAACTCTTGGAAGAAATGCGAGCCGATAGGGAACAGGCACAACGACAGGTAGATGAATACCGCACTAAGTGGACACGAGTCAAGGCCCACTGTCGGAACTTGGAGTGCACGTGGTTCCCACCAGCGGAGATAAAGAAGAGGATGAAGTTGATTACCCAACTACAACTTCAGAAGGCTCAAGACCAGATGGAGTTACGGGCCCTCCGCTTAAGGGTGAGGGAACTAGAAGTCAAGGTGCATCAACAGGAGCTGGAGCGAGAGGTCATTGCCAAGATCCGGCCTTTAGATGAGCTGCTCCACCGACCAAAAGAACATGCCCTCACTGCAGTAGCCCCAAGGAAGAAGATTCGGCCGGGGAAAGCGGCACGAGCGAAAATCAGGCAGGCCAGCCAGGCCCAATTAGCTCTCCCGGCTACTGGATCAGAAGCTGCACCAAGAGAACCAACCAGCACACGATAAGCTACTCATGTCGTACAAATAAATCTTCCCGAGTGCGTCCATAGCGGGCATTTTGATTTTCTTTTATTATGCCAATTGTTGTAACGGGGACGAAAAGAAATCGGACATAGGCCTTCTATCGGCAGTCCGTGGACCCCAGTGGGTACTAGACAATTATAGTATGTTAAGCATGCTCACTTTTTGCTAGTACCCAAACCCTTGATACAGTACCAACGTTGATCGCTCAACGGGTATCAAGTGGTCAGCTAAAACTTGTATTTTGGGTTACGCTGGAAACAGCACGAGGAGGTAAAGATTTTACAGTACCTGTAACCCACCAATAGTTTTTAATAGATATTTAAAGTCATATTGGTTATTTACTTGTTGACATAAAATCACTTATACGCTTTTTGAAGCAAAATCTATTGGAGTCACATTTACAACTGTGTTAGTTCGAGTAACTACCCATCGAACCTTACATTAGTTCTACAACAGTGTGGATTTTTTGAAGGCCGTTTTATGCCTCTGGAATAGTAAGTTTCATTTATGAATAAAGTAATTTAATATATTCAATAAATTTTCACATTTTTTTTGTTTTGTCTTGTTTTAAATAATTCAAAAAAATTTTTGAAGCAATCCCAAAAGACATGAGAAAAAGTCAAATTGGCCAGAAATCTGGGAATAGTGGCGTTGAGCTGTGAAAGTCTTCTGCCATATGTCCAAGTTTTTGCCCGGCTGACCCAAAATCTAACATCATATGATGGCTGACCAAAATGTTAGGGGGTAGTTGATACCAAATCTCTCTGCATCCATAGAGTACTTAAACAGCACACATCCTAATGGCAAACAATAAAAGTAAAGGTTTTTTGACAATATTTTTAGAAATTGTGATGAAATTAAATAAATTTTATTGTGTTGAGTGTCATTTTTTAATTCAACTTATGAGCACAAAGCGCCAGAGTGTGGTACCAACTTTACAATGATAACCCAACAAAGTGAATAAAAATAGCTCAACATACTGTTCTTCAAAATTGGGAAGAGAGACAAAAATAGCATCGTTGAATATTGCTACTATTCTTCAGTGTGTTATTTTGTGTTATTCAGTGTGTTAAAATGTGACATTTTATTTTTAATTTATAATTCAAGTGCACACATTTAGAAATTCTGAGTTAAATGATTGCATGTTTCTGAAAATTTGTAAACAGGGACTTTTTGGCCACCGTAAAAGTTTGTTTTGGATACCGAGACATGAAGCGTAAAACGATGGTAATCCTGGTTAGTTTTTATGCTTGGCAACTCTAATCAAAAGGTCTTTAGACTTTATAGGCGATCATGGAGTAAAAGATATAAATAAAAAGATATCTGGCCAAATATCAGAAAAAGAAATTTTAAATTTTAATTTCCTTAGATATGATAATTTTTAATACATTGCATAATGAATAATTTATAGAAAATGACATAATGCTTTATAATTTTACTAAAATTGATATTATTAATTCTTCATCCTATTGAAAAGTTATCTGTATATATTTTAAGAAAATTTCTGTTAGTATTTTGGGTTTGAAAATCTTTTAGATTATGTATTTTAAGTATTCCAAGTAAATATATTATGTCAAAATAAATTTATGAAGACAGATTTTTAATGAAAAATGTTTTAAAAGCGCTTGCTATCGTTTTAACTTGTATGTATTGTTTGAATAATAAAATATATTTTAAAATTACAAATTAGTCAATAAATATTTTTATTAATAATGTCAGATTCATCCGACAATGAAATTGTACCCGAAAAAAGAAATAAACGACGTCGTATTGATGAATCAGATGAGGAATATGACGAAGAAGAAAGTAAATATGCTAAACGCCGTAAAGATATCGGAGTAAATAATAATTTTTTTTATATATTATTATTTAATTTTAGAACTATATTCTTGATGAAGCTGCAGTGGATGATGACGATGATGAAGAAGATGAGTATGATGATGATAATAATTACGATGATATGATTGATAATCCTGACGAAGTGGCATTAGCTGAGGATGCTATGCAATATGTGAAATATGATAACCGTGCTAGACAAAGCAGTCTTAATTTGGAAAATGAAGAAGAAATTGAAGAACACTATCGTCAGAAATATGAAAATGATCGTGATGATGAATTTGGTACTGGGAATGCTATGGCGAATACAATTACACAACAAAGTTGTTTACCTGGAGTTAAAGATGCCAATTTATGGCAAATAAGATGTTTTGATGGCGAAGAAAAAAACACAGTATTGAAGTTGATGCATAAATTTAGAATTCTTCAACTCTCAAACAAGCCTATGAATGTATTGAGTGTGTTTAGCAAAGACAGTGTAAAGGGTTATATATATATGGAAGCGTATAAGGAAACTCATGTTAAAGCTGCTGCTCAGGATATCAAGTCTATTGCTCGTGGGATTTCAAGCATAAAAATGATCCCAATTGCTGAAATGACAGAAATTATGAAAGTTTTGAAAGCCTTTAAAAAGCTTGAAAGAGGTCAGTGGGTAAGAATTAATAAAGGACTTTACCGAGATGATTTGGCAAAAGTAATATCAATTGATGAAGGTCAAAATTCTGTCATGGTTCAATTAATTCCTAGAATAGATTATAAACAACTCACAAGAGATAATAAAAATTCAAATTTCAAACAGAGATTTTTTACTAAACCCCAACCTGCTCTTTTTAATCGTAAAAAGATTATAGAGCTGGGTTTGGATGTTACTAAAAGTGGGAAATATTATTCATTTAGAAAAAGTGATTTTGATGAACAAGGATTTCTTTACAAAGATTTTAAATTAAATTTTATAATTTCACAAGGAGTGAAACCTGAAATGCATGAAATTGAGAGATTTAATGAAAATATTACAAATTCTGAAGTGGCAAAACAAGTGAAAAAAGGTTTAGATAGTGTTGATCAGACATTTAATATTGGTGATCAGATTGTTGTGGTTTCAGGATCTTTGAAGGAGTTGAGAGGCAAGGTTGTATCGATTGATAACAAGAATATTGTTATACATGCTGCAGATATAAAGCAAAATATGTCATTTCGACCTGAAGAATTAAGAAGAACATTCAAAGTTGGTGATCATGTGCGAGTGTTGAATGGTCAATATGAGGGAGAAACTGGTATTGTGGTTGATAATGGCACTTCCACAGTGGCTGTCTTGAGTGACAGTAACATGAATCAATTTAAAGTTAAACCAATGGATTTATCATCTGCCACTAGTTTTGCGGCTGAAGCACCAGTTAGTAACAAATTCTTGATTGGTGACTTAATACAAATTGATCCCAAAACGGTTGGAGTCATTATTCAATTTCAAAAGTCAAAAATGAAAGTTTTAACAAATATGAATAAAGAACTGATGTTGGACACTAGTTCTTCATTTACAAAGAAAAATAATAACAAATCTGTAACTCTCGATGGAAATCGACAGGAAATCAGACTTAAGGATATGGTGGATATTGTATGTGGTAGTTGTACTGGTAAACAAGGCGAAATTCGACATATCTGGAAAGGATTCGTTTTTATCTATAACAATCAATTTGCAGAAAATCGAGGTTTGATAGCTACCAAAGGAAACAATGTTGCGAAGAAAGGTTCTGTTATGATGAACAAAGTTTCCAACGGTTCATTTGTTTCGGTTCCGCAAAGTCCTAGAATCCATTCGAACATGGAATTGAGTAATGGAAATAATACTAATAATCATAACCAGAAATCGACTTTCAAAACACCAAATATATTGAGAAATGAAAAGAAATACATCGGTGCATCTGTGAGAATTATCAAAGGTCCATTAAAGGGGAAAATAGGAATCATTAAGGATCTCAAATTAGATGCGGCAACTATCGAATTGCATTCAGAATTTAAATCGGTAAAGGTTTCTAAAGAAAATTTCCGAATCTGCAATGCCGAAGGTCAAATGCTTGATTCTTCATTTGGTACTCCATTCAAATCAACCTATACCGGAGTGTCGTCCGCTTGGGGTGGTAAAACTCCAAATTACGGCTCTCAAACTCCAATGTATGGCGCGCAAACTCCCTTTAATAGTCGCTATAACGATGGAAGTCGTACTCCACAAGTCGGTTCATCACACACACCGAGACTGTCACATTCTGGATCCGATACACCGCGAGCAGGAGCTTTCGATCCAGTCGCTGCTACACCATCTCATCACTTTAATAGCAGTGATGATATGTTTAATGATGACCAAGATGCGAAAACCCCTGCATATATGAGCAGTAGTCGACAGAATAATGACGTGGATGAGGACGGTAGTGATACCGGTAATTGGTATTCTAAAATCAACAATACTCCGCCTCAATCTCCAGTTCATTATCCGCAAACGCCTACAATTGATGCTTATTATCCATTTACACCAGCTAGTCCAGGGCACTCTAGTTCTCACGATAATACCGTCACTGAAGATTACAACAATTTGGAGCCTTTACCTCGTCTCCATTTTATCAAAAACGTAGAAGTGCTAGTTTCGATGCCTGATAACAATTTGAAGAAAGCTGTAATACAAGGAGAGCGAAATGGAATGGTAAGCGTTAGGCTGGTTGATGAAAAGCGTATAATTAATATTGGAATCAATTGTGTATACCGAAAAGAACCAGAATCAGGCAGCAATGTTATTTATTTCGATCCAGAATCAAAAACTCATGATAGCTACGGTAAGTGCTTATCCGTGGAAAATGGTGAAGCTGTTACTAAATTTACATGTGGAACTTTGAAATTGCTTCCACTAAAAGATGTTGTTCCATATTGCAGCGATGAGGTAGCATAGATTATATTTTGTTATAAATTATTATTACAGTAACGTTATCGGACGGTTTGATAAATTTGGCCTAATTTCTGTATTTATTATAATAAACTGTTATACTTAGTGTATTGTTTTATTTCAAGTATTGAATAGTTTCTTAGAATTAATTTATGATTTTGATAATACAATCTTTCAATCATTAAGAACTTCATGTAAAGGTTTTAATATATTTTATATGTTTGAAATGATTACACGCAAATGATTTAAATAAAACATTTTAAGTTCATTCTAAACATTTCCAAAATATTTTTTTACCAAAACATTCTAATAATTTTTCATTATTTCTAACTTACGCCATTTGAAATATTATTTCTTACACAAATACCGAATTGAATTTTTACATATTCCAATTCTGATTTTATGTCAATTTATTTATTAAAGAGTAGTGTGAGAATGTTGTTGGCGATTTTGGAAAAGAAAAGATGAAGACGAATACAGTTCAATGGTGAAATATCCCTACAAACGCTTTCACAACCTATATTAGTAATAAGCATGTTGGTAATGTACATAATAGTCAAAAGCCAATGAGCAGGTGAGCTTTATTACTAAAACTACTCCTCATTGCACTTTCTATACGGATTCTGGACTACTGATAGAAGGGCTTACGTCAACGAGAAAAGAAAAATTTGAATGGCGATGATACGATAATAAATCAGACCTTTCGGTCCTTTTAATCAAAACAAAAATGTTAATGCATTTATGGTTAATTATTAAAGATTTCATATTAAGTTCGAAACTAACGATGGTCCGGGATCAGGTTGGTCATTTCGGCAGAGGGCCTATTTCGAATTTGGTGTTGCACTTAGTTGCTCTTAGTGTGAACCTGGTGCAGGACATGCGCCTGCTACTGTATCAACGTGCGCTGGGCACAACTTTTCTCGTTCAGGTTGTTGCGGCAGTGATCGAGTCGATGCACCTTCTGGATGCTTTCTTTCATCTGGACGGGGTGAACTATGTCTCTTTCAGTCCTTCAACCTTTGCCTCTAGAAGGCGAATTTCTCCTGCAATGTTCGGATAAACTCATTTTTATTTGATTGCTTTGTTGTTCTCTTTTTACTATAAATAATGAGATATAAGTAAACTAGATAAATAGTTAGTGGTAGAGTAGCTATTATTCAAGGTTGTATCTCAGAAAAAAGGAATAATAAGGTTGGATATTGGTAAGGGAAGTGATGGCAACGAAGACCTTATGTCTTATTACGGTCAAATTATTTATATTACGAAATTAATAATATTATTCCTGATATTCATAATAATTCAAGGAATGATAATAATAAGAAATTCAATACTAATAACAATAATGATAATAATACTTATAATATTGATCCTAATAACAGTTGGGAAAAGTAAGAATAATATTAATAGTAATGACAACGATAATAATATTAAAATTAATATTAACAAAATTCATGAAAATCTTAATCCCGATAGTCTCTAATAGTCACACGCATTACATGAAAATTAATACACGAGTTCTGAACACAGACCAACTGGAGTTGAAGACTTATTAGTGAACATGCTACAAACGTTGCATGACATTGAAACAATTCTAAATATAATCTTATCTAGATGTTTAAGGATCTTATGCTTGAATTCACTGAAACCTTTAAAATAAGGTAATACAAACACATATTTTTGATCGTTGTGCTAAGATCTGATTTTTCACCTTTTGAACTTACGACATATTAACTTCAACTTCAAAAATAGTGTTGGGTTATTGGGTAGTTGGTGAAATTTAATGAATTGTTTCTCTGACTCCAAGTGTTCCTTTAGTTGACCCACAAATAACAATTAACACTGGAAACTTTATTGAATATCACAAATATTTTCACAATGAAACAATTGGCTCCACAAGTTAACGATCGATTATACAATGCTTATTACTAGGGATGTCAATGCGGGTACCCGATCCGACAAAATCCAACGGATCTTGCCGGATCTTGGATCCGAGATCCGTTGCAGAATTTATGGGATCGGATTCTTCGAATTTTAATCTATTTTTTAATAATTTTGAGAGGAATTTTTCAACGTTCGGAAGCATAAAAAGTTTGAGTTTCTCGCTCTAGTCTAGTTCTTTGTCTGAACATTCATATGAGTGTTAAACGTGTTTAAGTGTATAAGTGCAAAGTCACGTATTTCAGTTCGAGATTGAGTAAACGGCGAAAATAAATTTGAAAACTTTCGACTTTGAAGTGAAAATAATAATATGCAATCTAATGATTATCTAATCAATCTATTCTTTTAACTTGATAACTTAATTTGTGAATCAATTAATTTTAAAACGAAAGTTACAGGCTATGTCTAAATTCCAAAAATCAACAATTTCTGATGTTTTCAAAGTTTTTAAGGACGGACATGACAGAAGATCATCTACTTGCTATTTCGCAGTTGTAAGAACTGATGGTGTTACGAAAAAGCCTTGTCAGGCTGTGATCAGTTGAGGCTACCAAAAAACGACTTAATGTCGCTGGAAACACGTTATGCCTATACACAAAACAACGAAAGAGCAAGTAGAGCATTTGAATCCATCAGAATTCCTTTTGAAGGATGAGAAGACCAAGAAAATGCTTCAAAGATCAATCAAAGCTTTTGGATATGAGAAAATAGATAATAGTCTTGAAACATCTATCGCGTGCTTGGCTTCAATATCTTGTATGTCCTTTAAAGCAATCGCAGAGTCCGAAGATGTCCACAGATGTACTCGAATGAAAGGAAAAGAAGTTCCGTTCACTAAAACGACTGTCAGAACAATAGTGATCAGCTACGCCGAGAAGGAAAAACAAGAATTTCGTGGAGAGTGCAGAAATGAAGAAATCCGGGGAAAAGTTCATATTTACCTTCGACGAGTTGTCATCAATCACTCAAGATCGATACATGAACTTGATATTATCGAATGGTGGTGACGAGAAGTTTAACCTTAGTCTACACATAATTAAAGGTTCTCTTCCAGCTGACTAACTTGAAATTTATATCGAGAAAATCTTAATAGAATTTGGATTGACTTGGGATGACTTTTTTGCCATTTTAATGGACGCTTGTGCAGTAAATGTCAATTTTGGAAGAATTCATGTTGCAATCCCACAGTTGTGTATGGTTAACGCAATTCATCTTGCCGTGACAAAAGTAATGTATGACATGAAACTGGAGGGGGGAATTGAAAATTCGAATTCACTGCCACTATCATCAGATTTGGAAACGGATGAGCCAGATATTGAAACTGAAGAGACTGAGAAGCTTTCCATTGACTTTGAGTTTAATAGAATTCAGTGAGACGACAGACTTCCAGAAAGCATGAAGCAATTGATTCAGAACATTCGAGAAGCTGTGAAACATTTCAAGAATAATGGAGGAAATAAGCGAATTCTCAAGAAGTATGTTGATAAAGATCCAACATTCAAAAACTTCTTGAATCTCATGTTCGATGTCAAAACTCGCTGGAACAGTTTGCTTGAGATGATCAAACGATACTGAATTCGAAAAAAGATTCTTGAACACTGAAATCATGTCTCTTCGCGAGTTGGTTGCCATTCTAAAACCAGTCAAGCAGTCAATCGAGGGTCTTTGTGATGAAGATGCAAATATTTTCACTGCCGATGCTGTTCTGTGGCTCATGTTACCAGAAATCAAGAAATTCCACAGTATTCCACAATATATTCTGACTCAAAATTTTCCTCGCAAATATTCTCCTTCAAATGTTTTCATCGTAATTGTTCCCTTAATTGTTCTCCCACTTCTTCTCTAAATTGTTCTCTCTGCTTCTGCTGTGCTTCCTCCTTTTTGTGGCACTTCAGTTTATCTTTAATTTTCCATTTTTTCTCCAACATAATTTCCCAACCTTTCCCTGCAACTGAGTTATCTTAGACAGATGTCAAGATATTTCTTAGTTTTTCATTTTGCTGCTCCGGCCTGTTTTATTTTTGTTCCCGTTTTCTCTGACAAGCTGTCGAGATAAGTATATTATTGTTATTTCTGTTTTTTCCAATTTGACATTCTTTTTCCTTTTGTACTAATTAATTAGTACTGACCTTTGTTTTTGTTTTCTTGTGTTGGGCTAGAACTGATTTCTAGACCCAAAGTTGGGAATGGGACGAAATGTGTCAGTACACAACACGCATATCCAGCATTAAGTTTACTTAAATAAAAATATATAAAACACCAAGTAAACAATGATAATAGAGAGATAATATACCCAAAAATAAAACATCTGAATTAAAAATAAAATAAAACACGAGCAAGAAGTATTACACGAAAACTTACTCAAATATAACCGAAAGACATAAAACAACAAAAAACAAATTCGAATAAAGGCGATTAGTAAAAATTAAAAAAGAAAATTAAAGAAAATCTTCATAAAATCTTACGTAAAGAAAATTATATCGATATTTTGAATAAAAATCCAGAACAATTCATAAAAATGGCGAAATCCATCATGACGGCGAAACGACCCAATAAAATTTATAAAAAATAAATATTTTAGTTTAAAAAATAAATATTTTAGAAAAGAAATCATAAAAAACAATTTAAAAATAAGAAATAGATTAAATTTATCATGGAATGTTCTGGAAATGCTGAAATCCATCATGGAGGCAAATTTAATAAAAAATAATTCGAAAATAAAATTTCAAAAATAAAAACAAAAATTCTTACTGAAAAATCGCCATCAAAATCGATAAAAATTAAAAATCGAATGTTCGAGAATTAAAATAATCTGAATTTGTTTTACTGCATCAATGCACGCATGTATACTTACACGTCAAACAGAGGCTATATAAACTAACACATTTCGTCACTTTTTAAGCAAAAAAAAATGCAAATGCTAATGCTTACTCTTATGCCAAATTTTTGATTTTGATTTTTCTGAGATTGTAAGTAAGGACGATTTCATTGTGAATTATAAATTATTATTATTGAAACTTTGTTTTCATTATTTCTATTTAATTATAGAGGTGTAGATTTGAATGAGATCGTCCGTTATCAATGATTTTGAAGCGAGATCCCAGCCAACCCTGCACCTATGCACTTTATCATTTATGAATGCACAGTTCATAACGATTTTGGGTCCTCGACCCTACATGCACTAAAATCATAATCTTAACCAGAGGTCGCCACGAACTATTGGTGTTTAACCATGAGTAGGGCGTATAAATCCTTCTTGGTAGTTGGCATAGTCACAGGGACTATGCGGACGAAATAATTATGGGAAACTAATTGTGGATACATATTACAATAGGGCCTATCGTACCGTACTCAGTGTAGTCGGGAAAGTAGGTAAATTTTAATTAAATTGACCTTTTCGTTAACTTACATATCTAAAATAACACTTAAATTATACTATTTTGCACACAACATTAGGAACTGATAAACGGGGAATATCCCCTGACTCAAATTTCACACAATAGAACATGTTAGTGTAGCTGGTTATTTCTAAACGAATCCCTCTTAAACGATAAAGTCGAGGTGAACCTAAGAAACTAGTTAACTCAAAATAATAGGGAGATCCCTGCACAAAAATTTTTAAGGCAATTAAAGACTTAAAAATTCTGAACTATTCCCTGTAAGAATACTGCAACCTAAAGTTCATGCGATGAGTAAGACCTAAGATGATATAATCTCAATCGCACTGGTAAGCGAATTAATATCTATAGATGCCCACAAAATAACCTATCTTGATGCAAACTAAATTTCTCTATCGTAATGGTCTTGGTATGCGCAAACTCCCGTAGACATATTGACAAAGTCTCTTTATCTATAAACTACTAATATTATATCTATAACTTATAAGTTCGGGCAACATCTTCACATTATTCTACACTAAGTTGAATAGCTATAAAAAGTAAATTGTCGACACAAATGTTATGTAATTACAATATATAGATTCATAACAAAAACAATTTTCCACTAAAAGTGCTTTTCATTCGACTCAAAAGTTGTTGAAATGATATTTTACAGGCATAAATTTCTCTAGATATGATATAGGGATCCACAAAATAGATCTACGTTAAAATTGTTCTCCATCATAACCAAAACAAGGCTACATGGATAACTTGCAAGCATAAATATTATTTCAACATAAAGCATAAATCAAAACCAAGGAAAATATAGACTTTCAAGTACAACTGTCCCACCCCTAAGAGGTGTAGCAATAAGAAAAACCTTAGGATTATTAATATAAGTTATATATATACTAGATTCTCTTAAGTATGTATTTTAATTTTCTAAGAAAATTTTTATTTTTATTTTTTCCTCAAATTGTATAATAGTCAAAACCAATGTTAAAAATATTAATCTAAAATACATACATTTATAATAAACTCATAAAACTATAATTTATAAAATTTTCCCTAAATACCCACTCAGGTTGTATAATAGCCAAAACCCATGTTCAAAGAAATATTCCAAACTATAATTGCACATTTTGAACTTATAAAGTATAATTTGTAATCTTTCATTAGTACCCCCCCCCCAAGTTATTTCATAATCAAAAGGGGCTAATGTTAATAATATAAAGCATATATAAGCATATTAGAACTTATAAAAGTATGATTTACCTTTTTTCACAGATGCCTCCCTCAAGTAGTATGGTAGCTCAAATTTATGTCAAGAGTGCTGATTTAACTTACTTATAAATTGAAAATAAATCCATAAAATTATAAATTATTAAACTTTCCCTAACTACCCCCTAAGTTACCGAATAGTCGAGAGCAATATAAATTAACATATATATGTACAGATACCAAATTTATAAAACTATAATTTATAATTTTTCCATAAATAACTTTCTCTTAAATCATATAACCACTCCCTTAAAGCATTAACTTAGACTATTTTATATATATACTTAACTTATATTACTTTTAAAATCATAGTTGAAAATTTTTCATTAAAGACCCCCCCATAAACCATATAGTCATCAACTACCACCTAAATATACTAAATTAGCTTATTTTAATACATATTTAACTTATATTATATTTAAAAATGTAAATTGTAAATTTTTATGAATGACCCCCCTACAAACCATATAGTCATCAACTACCACCTAAATATACTAAATTAGCTTATCTTAATATATATTTAACTTATATTATATTTAAAACTATAAATTGTACATTTTCATAAATGACCCCCCTCAGATCATATAGTCATTAATGATTACCCAAAAGTACTAATTTAATTTGTTTGCAGATATAGTCAACTTATATTACCTTTAAAAATATAACTTGTATTTTTTATTTAACCGATCCCCCTCAACTCATGTAGCCATTAACTATTACGTAGGTATACTGAATTATATCATATTCATAGACAGTTAAATTATATTTCATTTAAAAATACAAATTCATAATTTTTCGTAAATGACCCCTCCCCCATATGTGGTAATCTTGTAAACATATAAACTTACATTTATTATCATTATTAACATTATTATTATTATTATTATCGTTATTAATATTATTATTATTATTATTATTATTATTATTATTATTATTATTATTATATTATTATTATTATTATTATTATTATTATTATTATTATTATTATTATTATTATTATTATTATTATTATTATTGTTACCATTAACATTATCACTCTTATTATTATTATTACTATTATCATTATTATTATTATAATATTATTAAATTAATTATCTTTATTTTATGAAAATGAAATTATAAACCAAATTATTGATTTTGGGATTCCCCTATCTCTAAATTTAGTTTCAATGACCCTATCTTCCAATAAAATTTTAGAAAACCACTAAAATCTATTTTTAGTAACACCCCCCCCCCCAGATAATATAATTACTTAATTATATTATTCTTAATTACTCCCCCCCCCAGGTTGAATAATATTTAAGATAATAGTATTAAATATCAATATAGAATATATACAGATAGATTAAATTTCAAACATCAAAATTTATAATTTTCATAAATTACCCCCCCAAGTTATATATTAATCGGGATCGTGTTAATACTACTAATCAGCAGGCCCGGCCCAAGGGCCAGGCGACCTAGGCCATAGCCTAGGGCGCCTTTTTTTAGAGGGCGCCAAAATTTATTATAAACAATCAAAGTAAATTATAAAATAAGCCTCCAAAACTTTATATTTTGAAATTTATCTATGAAACCAACCGTTTTAAAAAAAATTGAAAATAAGAAAAAACAAAAAAAAAGTACATGCAAAATTTACGAATTTCCAATTCTGAGAAATTCTGATATGTATTGAAAATTGAAATAAAAAAAATTATATGTATGTATTACAAAAACTGATGTGCGAGTTAAATTAACAGCTATAGCTACCAGTTTTTTTTAACAATTTTTTTTTTCAAGTGTGTAACTAATGTGTTGTGTTGTTGCAGTTTATTCAAATTAAATTTGTATTCCTATTCTGTTTTAAAAATATAAATATATAAGAGGTAAGGTAAGATTAAGATCATTTTTTAAAAATATATTGGAAAATATATAATATATTTATATAAATTTATGCCATAGCTAAGATGCCACCAAAAAAATTGAGTGGGTATGAATATCGGAAACGAAAAATAAATAGACAACAACAAGCTGATAAGCACGATAAAATATTGAAATATTTTAATTCCAGTAAATCAGTAGCCGATGATAATCAACATTTCGAGTCAACATCTTCAAGCTCAGAGGACGATATAGGTAATGTGTCATCAGAAGCTGAAAATTGTAATATTATCAATGAGGATAATTTAATGTCTTCTCACGGAACTGAAATAATTGTTCCTTGTGATTCAACTCATTCTGTATTTGAAAATATTTTAAATTATAATGATATTGGGCTATGGCCACAAAATTTAAAACATACGGAAATTGACCATATAGTTGTAACTGACTTATATGGAAACGAAGAAAGGTGTAATCAACAACATATTTATCCAAGAGATGAAAATAATCGAAGCTTTTCCAATTCGCTTTTTTATCGTCAAATAAGTAATGGTGAAAAATTCCTAAGAAAATGGTTGCACTATTCAGAATCCAAAAATTCTGTATTTTGTTTTTTTTGCAAACTTTTTGATCCATCAAGTAGGTCAAATCTAGCCAAATCTGGTTTATGGGATTGGAAAAATATTCACGACAGCTTGAAAATGCACGAACGGTCAGTTTCACATTTAAAATGTGAAAAAAACTGGATAGAAACTCGATTAAGATTAAAGGGCAATAAAACTATTGATAAGAATTTGCAGTCTTTGATAGTCCAAGAAAAATATAATTGGAAAAAGGTACTAGAAAGATTAATAAACATAACATTATTTTTGTCAAAAAATAATTTAGCATTTCGGGGTTCTTGTGATAAGTTATTTGTTCCGCATAATGGAAATTTTTTAGGCCTTGTTGAACTTCTAGGAAAATTTGATTTACCATTAAATGAGCATTTGCGCAGGGTGGTCTCACAAGAAATTCATGTTCATTATTGTGGAAAAACTATACAAAACGAATTAATAAGTACACTTGGTGATATGACAAGAAGTCATATTTTGGATTCTGTTCGTAAATCGAAATATTTTTCGATTATTTTAGACTGCACACCTGACATAAGCCATATCGAACAGCTCTCCATAACGTTAAGATTTTATGATGTTGAGGATATGGAAATAAAAGAGCATTTTGTATCCTTTAAACCAGTTTTTGATTCTACTGGAAAAGGATTATATGATGATATTTCTGAAAGTTTAGAAGAATTCAATTTGGAATTAGCAAACTGTAGAGGCCAAGGATATGATAACGGCGCTAATATGAAAGGTAAAATTAAAGGAGTGCAAGCTAGAATTTTAAAAGAAAATCCAAGAGCGTTTTTTATGCCTTGCGGTTGTCACTCAATTAACCTACTAATTGGTGATAGTGTTTCTTCTTCAATAATGTGCATAAAGTTTTTCGGATATGTTCAAAGAATTTATACTTTGTTTGCTGCATCTGTTGGACGATGGAATATATTGAAAAAACATATTAAATCATTAAATCCTAAACCTTTAAGTGAAACGAGGTGGGAATGTAGAATCGAATGCATTAAAGCAATTATGTTTGAAATTACGGAAATTAGAAACGCATTAAATGAGTTGCAAGACACAATATTAGATGCTGCAGTTGTTTCAGAAGCTAGCTCTTTATCTGAAAAAATAGAATATTTCGAGTTTTTGTTAACATTATCTGTCTGGTACGTACTTTTGTCAAAATTTAATATTGTCAGCAAATCCATGCAAAAAGCTACATTTGATATGAGTAACGCCATCGAGCTTCTTCGGAATTGTAAGATTTTTCTAGAAAATTATAGAGACTCCGGTTTTTCTGATGCTTTAAAATCGGCCAAAGATCTCGCTGCGCTATTAAACGTGAACGCACAATTTAAAGCTGTAAGAATCAGAAGGCGACAAAAACAATTTAGTTATGAGTGTGACGATGAAACTCCAGATGTAAATGACCCAGAAAAATATTATAAAAATCATGTTTTTAATGTTATGCTGGATCAATCGTTGATATCTATATCAGAAAGGTTTCAGCAAATGAAAGATTTCGAAGATTCGTGGGGTTTTTTGTTCAATATTCACAATAATAAAAATCGTTGTGATTTGCTGAAGAGTTGCAAAGATTTACATCTGAAATTAACAAATGAGGCCAGTAGTGATATAAATGGAATAGAATTGTGCGAGGAAATCGAATCATTGAAGCAATTGGTACCAGATGATGTTAAAGATCCTTTAATATGTTTACAATTTATCAATGATAATAATTTGAAAAGTACAGTACCAAATCTGTGGGTGGCTTTACGAATCCTCGTAACAATTCCTGTTAGTGTTACGAGTGGTGAAAGAAGTTTTAGTAAATTAAAACTAATAAAAACGTATTTGCGATCTACTATGACGGAAGATAGGTTGAATAATTTGGCCATTATTTCAATTGAAAATAATGTTGTAGCAAACCTAAATTTGGAGGCAGCAATAGAAAAATTTGCAGACATGAAAGCCAGGAAAAAATCATTCTTATAAATTCTGTTTTTTTTATATATATGTCAATCGAAAAAAATGAAATAAAGTAATAAATGGATTGTTTTTTGTTAAACTTTTTTATTTTATCATAATTTTTGTACCTAATTTTTAAAATAGGGCGCTTTTTATAATTTTCGCCTGGGGCGTATAATTATCTCAAACCGGCGCTGCTAATCAGCTAATGTATACTCTATTATTAATTAATCGGGTAATTTACTAATACAAAGAGCCAAACTACATTTAAATTTATTACATTTATTAATTAAATACAAGCAAAAAATTGCGAAAGATAAAATCAAATATACTTACCAGAAGCATTCTATCGTTTTATTTTAGCATCATTTAGTGTCAAAATACGACTAAAAAAAATTGTTCATTAAAAACGCTAAAATATTACCAAAATCATCTACAGAAGAGTAAAAATTATTACTAAAATATTACTAAAATATTACCGAAATCCGTAACACAAAATCAGTTCACAATGTTGAGAAATTATACTATCCATTTAAATTTCCCGATAAAAATGTTGAATTCCTGAAATAGTCATAAAATACCAACTAACCGGTTCAAGGAGAGGGACTCTGTAATTCAAGGGTATGAGTTACAAATCCGGGCAGAAATGAACCTCAATCCTGGTACAGACCGACATTATGACGGGCCGTTTTGCATCCGTATCTCTAAATATGGGGGATTAACTAAGTGATTACGCTGAACCGGACAACCCACCTAAGTGATGACAAATTGAGAATCTACGGGGGATTCTGACAATTTGTCAAGCACCGACAGAGCTGAATTGTTCAGCGATATATATTTAAAATGAAAAATATTAAATTTACCATTATAAATTTTAAAAAAAATATTTCAAATTATCAAAATTATGTTAATTATAAATAGGTGATTTAAACACCTTAGATTAAATTTTTATTTTTATTATTAATTGAAAATTTAATTTTTAAAAGGAAAAGAAATATGGATAATTAAACTCAACTTTAATTTAATCTGGATTGCCTGAATTAAAATTAAGAATTAATTTTTGGTATTTTGATTGAACGGGAAATTAACCCAACATAAACCTGAATTATGTGTGGTATTTTAATAAATAATTATTAACTTTCACTAGAGAGTTGCCATGAAACATGTGCGTGTGTGCATGAATTGGAAAAAATGATGTATGTGGGAGATAAGGGGGATGAATAGGGTATGGTATTGGGAAGACAATCTGTTGAAGGGACCAGGCCAAATCGGACACAAGCCTTCTATCGGCAGTCCGTGAACCCATAGGAGTGTTCGACAATTACAGTGCAAATAGTGCGCTCACTTTTTGCGAGCACTCACCCTCTTGATACAGTACCAACGTTGATCGCTCAACGGGTATCAAGCGGTAAACAATGTTGTATCTTGGGTTACGCTGGTAACAGCACTAAAGAGCAAAATATTTGATCATCAGTAACCCACCGTTTGTCTGATTTCTTTTGTTTCATTCCTCTTTCTCATTTCTCATTTTTTTTACTTCCGTTTTCTTTATTATTAATTTTTTATAGAATTTTACAGAATTCTATGCGGTTTATTTAAAATAAATCGTTTAATTTAAAATTATGAGATTTTAAATTTTCATTAATTTCTCTATAATGCTTAATTTTATGATATATTGGTAAAAAGATAAATTAAAATGATATTTTAATTAATTTTAAAAGATTATAATTAAAAAATTATATTAAAATACACAAAAATATTTTTATCGCATATTTACTGTAATTCTGAAGACATCTTCTAATAGTTTTTCTTGCTCTTGTTTAAATAATTTCATTTGAAACATTTTCAAAAAATATCTATTCAGCAACTTACTATGACGAGTATTGGAACAGGAGTATTTCTAATTTATTCTCATTTAAAATTAATAAGCTACATTTAAGTATGATTTATCTGCCTCACAATTTTCTCCCGAAGGTAAAGTATTCCAAATAGAATATGCATATAAAGCCGTCGAAAATAGCGGGTTTGTTAATTAATGATTACTTTTAACATATTTAATTATTTTAGTACTGCAATTGCTATTAAAGCTAAAGATGGAATTGTTTTTGCTGTCGAGAATATTGTTACCTCTAAACTTTACGAGCCATCTTCAAATAAAAGAATATTTCATATAGATTCACATATTGGTATGAGCATTGCTGGTTTGCTAGCCGATGCTAAGCACCTAGTTGAAAAAGCCAGAGATGAATGTGCTTATTATAGGGAAAATACGGGTGAACCGATTCCATTATCGAGTTTGACCGAACGTTTGTCACAATACATCCATGTGTATACATTGTATAGTGCAGTGAGACCATTTGGAGTTTCAGTTATGCTGTGTTCAATGGATAAGAGTGGCCCTAATTTGTATATGATAGAGCCATCGGGATTATATTATGTATATTTTTTATAATGTACCATACAATTTGATTTTTTTTTAAGTCATACACTGGATGTGCTATTGGAAAGGCTAAACAAAATGCTAAAACTGAAATAGAAAAGATGGATGTTACTAAAATGTCTTGTAAAGACCTTCTTAAAGAAGCTGCGAGAATGTAAATTTTTTATATCTTTTATTTAACTAAAATCTGTTTAGAATATATGTTGTACATGACGAAATTAAGGATAAAAATTTTGAATTGGAAATGAGTTGGATTGGGGATGCAACTGAAAATCTTCATCAATTTTTAGAAGGCGACAAATTAAAAGAAGTTGAAAATTTTGCCCAAAAAGCTATTGAAGATGAAGATAGTGAAGATGATTTGTAGTGTTAAGTTAATAAAAAATGTTAAATTTTATTTTTTTTGATAGTTTGATGTGTAAATTACATGATTGAAGTTCTATATTTTTTTATAGATATTTTATTACAATTGTTTCACTAAAGATGGCTAATGAGAAACTTTGGTTTCAAGGTTAGCTTACCATTTCGCTGTTTATATGTTTCGGTCTCGTTAGATTTTGTCCAATACTTTGTAGTAACTATATTAGAATAGTAAGACTTGAAATGTAAATGCTCGTAGAAACTGCAGTAGCGAATTAGGTGCTACTTTACTAGTTACTAACTAATAAATATTTGGTGCTTTCCCGTTCCATGGACATATCATTTAAAAAATAATTAATATTATTTATTACTCAATCCTACTCGAATTCGAGAATGGTTCTTTTTGTTCTGGCGTCTACTGAAAAATAAGCTGGGAAAGAAAAATGATTACTACCAATTTTTCAAAAGAAATACTTTAACTATCGTGCTCCTTGTGTTCAATCAAAAGTGAATCCCAACAAAATAGCTTTATTCAAACCAAAATTGAATTCACTTTGATAGTTCAACAATTAACAATCACGATTAGACACTCAATGAATATCAAATGCAAATCTGGTTTAGCTAACTTTATTCGAATAATACGTTTTCAATGTTGCCCTTGTTCTCTTTTCCCTGCACAGTAAAATATTTTTAATTTAATTTTTCTCACATCGACAAACTGACAATTGTAAATTTTACCACTTGTTTATATTTAGATTTCTTACAATCCATCATTTCCCCTAATGGAAGTTGTCATTTCGCTTATCGAGATAATTATATCAAAATTTAAGTAATTTTCTGATTTTGACTTATCAACCACTCAAACTGACAGTTCCTGAGATTCTCCGATGATTTATGGTTTTTTTAAATTAATTTATAAACATTCACAAATTTTTATTTGCTCCTGGTTACCACTTCCCTCTCCGAAAAGAATAGATTCTTACTTCATTGAATATTTATTTAGTTTTAATTTAATTTTTATCAATTTTGCATTTTATTTTATGCATTTTTTGTATATTCCCAACACTACCAGAAAGAAGTACTGTGAAGAAAATAACTAAAGGAAGATCTACTTAGTTTGAGTTATTTGTTGGCTTTGTAATAAATCTAAGTATCGAAAAAGAGATGCTACGATCTGCCAAGTCATCATTAAAATTCATATTTGACTGAATTAATTTGGAGACAGATAGTCAATGTCAAAACGATTACGTAGAAGTTTTTGAGTCAACTGGCCTCAGAAAACTAGATTATAATCAAGTAAATTATATATGTTGAGAATACCTAAATTACAAAATAAAAATAATCATTAAATGCGTAAAATGATTGGGAAAATGATTATAAATGAATGGGGTATTCTTCCTGAAGTCGGTAAAGCAGGAGTGGAAGAAAGATGTTGAAAAATGAGAAGGGAACAGAAGAAAATCAATAAAAACAGACAATTAAATAAAAGGTTATTCTTAATTAATAAGTACAAGTGCAAAAGAAGCGAAACAGAATCAAAACAAAATTTCGATTGGCTTGTTATCTTGATGGCCTACTCGAGATAGAGAGGGAAAAGACATGGGAAAGCCGAGAAACTGGATTGTAAAAAAATGCAAACATCTCAACAGCTGTCAGAGATTGCGGAATGTCAATGAAAATGTGGGAAAAAATAATGAATTATCAATAAGTACCATTAGATTGAAAAGTATAAAAACCGAACACAAATTAACAAAAAGAGAGAAAATTTGGGAAGAGAAAAGTCTAAGAGAAAACTTTCGACGAAAAAAAAGAAAATTTGTTAGAAAGAAATTTGTGAGAAATTTGAATTTATCAAGAGAGTAAAATAAAGTGTTGAGAAACGGAGAACAGTTGGAAGAAACTTTCATATTGAATTAGTGAATCAGAAGTAGTTGAGAAACTCAAGTCAAGTTAAAAGCAAATAGTTCAATTTTGTGAATTGTCCATTACCGGCAGTAGTCAAGCGGTCGTGTAAGTATTGTTATTGCAGTACTATTCTTCTCGGAGGATTGTAATAAGCATTTGAAACATTCAAGGTGTGTTGAAAATTGGTATTGTTGAATTCGTTGTAATCAATTGTGTTAATCAATAAAGATTTACGTCGCTGGGATTTCTTATTATCGTTATTAAATATCACGATCGGAGTCAGATAAGTAATTGGCAGTTGACATTAACCGACCAACTACAACATACCCAACATATATGAAAATAAAATAAATTAAATGTTTAAATCTCTTTTTAAATGATGTGGCCATGTAACAGAAAATATTAAATATTTTATTTTTCAAATAGATAACAAAATCTCAGTGGGATTTCAATTATTTATTTTCTTTATTACTGGTAGGTTACGGTAACCAAAATTATGCCTTTTCGCACTGTTTCAAGCATTACTCAAAATACAACGCTTTCCTGACATTCGACACTTGGTGAATGAACAACGTTGGTAATATGTCAAATGGGCAAATGTTAGTAAAATGTGAGCTCACACTTGTAAACTATAATTAATTAGGATTTTCATGAGTCCATGGAATATCGATGGAAGATATTGACATGATTTGCTTTACGGTTCCCACTATCGTTTGTCACTCAATGAAAAACATAAGAATTGTAAGAAAATTAAATTTACTAAAATAAGTTAAATTTTATTACATGCAAAAAATGTTATTTATGTTTGGCTATTGAGTTGGTGATAAATTTAAAAGTTTACTTCAAGCGTGTCTTTGACTGATCCACAAATAACACTTGACAACAGAAATCTTTATTGATAATAACACATAAACTTTCACTTTACACTGACAATCAATTCAACACTCTACTTGGTGACTAAACAATGCTTATTACAAAACTCACTGGATTTAAAGATCACAGAACTGGTTGTTTTCTTTGACCTTCTTCACAATATTATTCAAATACTCAAGTAACTTCTTTTCGTTTCATTTTCAACTAATTCTTTTCTTCAACTCTTTTCCAATAATTTTTCTCCACAATCGTTTCTCCAACAACGTTTCGTCCAACTTTGTCTAATTTTTCTCCAATATTTTTATCTCTCAAATTGTCTCTCAAATTGTTTCTTAAATTTGCGTCACTTTTTGTCCCGCTTTTGTCCCGCTTTTGTCTCTCTCTTTTTGTCTGAATTTTTGTCTCTTTCTTGGTCAACGGTTTCTCTTTATATAGCTTGTTTTATTTGTGGGACTCGAGATAATCAAATGTTTTCCACTTTTCTGTCTCCTGCATTTCCCGACTGTTCCAATTTTATTACGTTCGTAAGATCTTAATTCTTCCAAATCGACTTTTGTGATTAAATTATCGAATTATTTTAATTATTTTAGATCTTATTTTTGTTACTTTTTATTGGTGAGTTGCAGGTGTTGGCGTTTACTTAGAAGATAAAATAGAAACGAGATAGAGTATGTCGGCTCTATGGTAAACGCTCCATGACTATTGTTTTCGATCTGTGTACCCATGACGATAGCCATGTTGGTGATGCACAGAGTCGCCGAGAGTTAAGAGACAGGTAGCTTCATTGTTAAAACTACTCTCCCCTATACTCCCTCACGGGTTCGAGACTGCCAATGGAAGATATTACGTCAATGACAGCGCTTATAAGTTGATATGGTTTTAACACGTCAAAATTGGTGGTACTGTTAATCTACGAAAAGTATTAATTTATTCACGAACCTTGAACAAAACCTGTCAAAAAACCTAATACAGATTGTCGATCGAATCATTTCACCGGAATTAGTAAGATAGTTTGCTGGAAGGACGTTAGGTTTTTCTGCAAATTTCAATCCCTATATTCTTGCTTCCAGTTTGCTCTTCTTTTATACCTGAACCAAGGCTTGCGACTGTTCTTGTATCAGAGTCCACTGAGCCAAGCTCTCATTATTCAGACTATCGCAGCAATGAGTATTATTTGGTGGATTATTTCATCTGGAAAAGGGATAAACCAGGTTTCCTCCAGTCGGTCTACCTTGGCCTTTAGCAACTTGATTTTTAAAGCTTTCTTGTCCGAACACGAGAAGCAGAGTTTGAGTTTTTCCATAAGTACCGTAATAAGGAATATAAAGATAATGCATAGGAGGTGTTAAGATGTAAACTATGATTTTTAATTAAAGTTTTATATAATGTAAGAAGATTATTTAAACAACATTCGGAATATCGCCAAGTCCGGTGATGACAACGAAATTCTAGCCGTATGGGTTATCGCATTGACAGTAATAATAAATTAAACCCAAAATAGCCATAATTTCAATGGTACTATAGATAGGAATTGTAATTATAATACTGATACTAATATTTATTCTGTTAAGAGGGATAAGATAATGATTTTTATATGGTTAACCATGGCGGCATTAACTTAACAATACTAATAATTGTCGAACCCATATCTTACGCACGCCCATATCTTACGCAAAAATTTTTTTATTCTACACAAAGAAACAAAAAGCAATAAAAACACCAAAATATTATATAAAAAGCAATTAAATAATGAAATTTAATTATTGTTTTTCTAAATTATCTTTTTCAGCCTATTTTTACAAACCACCATGTGATTTTCTTCATTCAAATCCGATTTTAATCTAAAAGACTCGTTTCCAACTCTTTCTACTATTATCCGACTTCCTTCTTCATAAAAATCTTCCATTTTTCTTTTTCTTGTTTCTCTGTTTGCATCAAAAGATTTCTTAACCAAGACACGCTCTCCAGGATTAAAAGTAATAGAATGATAGTGAACATCTGCATCACTCACCATTCTTCTGGTATATCTGTTTCGATAATTTTGGTCAACCAGGCTTTCTCGAATAATTTCACTATTTGATTCAGCATTAATGCTTTCATTTTCATTGCTATTGCCATTATTATTGGTGTTTAAATCCCCAACTAGATCAGTATATTCATCTGATTCAACTAAAAGTGAATTTTCATTATTAATATTTTCCAACAATAATTTTTCTCTCATTTCGCTTCTTTGTCTTCCTCTAAAAGCATTCATTGGTGTCGTGTTGATTGCTCTATGCCATGTTGTATTATATTTAAAGACAATTTCATCATGAATGTCAATCCATCTTTTTATTGGCTGTGCCGATAGACATTTTGCTAATTTTTTTCTTTTTGCGTAAGATATGGGCGTGCGTAACATATGGGTTCGACAATAATTATAATAAATAATAATAAAAATCAGGCTAAAGTTAATCATAAAAAACTTTTATAACGCTTATAATAATCATGTTAAAAATGATACTAATAATTGACATAGTGAAATTAGTAATAATAATAAATATAATCAGTGGCGTAACTACTGTAGTAGCAGCTACAGCCGTGCTGCGGGGCCCGCGGGGCCCGGAACAGACCAGAAAAAACAAAAAATATGAGATGTTTAGTACTAGCAGTTAGTCAGAAGGACGTGATGCGACGCGATAAATTTTCAGTTACGAAATTACCATTATGCACATTACAAAAGTTCGATTGTTGTTTAACTATACTTCATAATATATTCTGAATATCCCTGCAACAAAATATATTATGCAAACCAATGAAAGAATTAAAAAAGAAAAAGAAATGAATTCAAGACCATGGTTCACATTAAAGAACTTTGACCAAATAAAGAAAAGCTCAAATAAGAAAAAGCTCAAAAGAAGACTTAAATATCTTGAGAAAACTATTTACCAACAACTTCATCTACAAACACCCATCGCTTCATCATCACAAATGGTCAACAGTCATCTCACAAGCAATTGTTGATGAATGTGAAACAGCGAACAATATAGATTGGCAAAAAGTAATAGATAACTTCACAATCCCAAAAACATGGACAAAGAAAATCAAAGAAAATCCTAAATTCCCAGAATTTAGAGATGGAAAATTAATCGACATAATTGAAGAAATACTCCTAATATCCGTATTCAAAGATGAAGTAGACCACAAAAACGTTATAAAATACTTCAACTTTTTTATAAAGAGATCAATTGTTGGAATTCCTCGATCATGAAAAATATACCATTTTTCCAAAACTATAAAGATACAATACAAGATAATATCCCCCCAAATAGAAAACCAACTAGAAAAAACAAATCAAAATAAAAGAAAAAGAACAGTATCAAATAATTCACAGGACTGTATTCCAAAGAAAACCAATGAACATGATCCAAATAAAAATCCCCAACCAGAAAATCAAATCCCTAAAAGTGCTACTGAAACATCACGGGAAAAAGAACAAACAGATATGAATAAGACTCAGAAACCACACGAAATCAAAAATAACTTACGAAATAATGAACACGAAATACAAGCTGATCCAAAAATCTGTATAGAAAATAGAAAAACCAAGAAGAAAAAATCTTCAAAAACCAAAAAGCGATAAAACGATAAAATACAAAAAACCAAAAGAAGTAAAATAAATTCTTCAAAATTACAAAAAAGTGTCACGATCATTGTATCCGCATCGTTAAAATGGTACATTTGATTATACCTTTTCCACATAGTAGGTTTCCTACTATATTTTTCCTTGCATATTAATTATTTTTACTTTCATCATAGCACATGACTTTACCCTCACCACCACTTTTATATTTAATTTTAAATTCTTTTCGGTATAACTAAAAAATGGAGAAAAAAAATTATTCGGAGCAGAAAAGCGATAAGGGATACGGAACAAAAGAAGTTAACAGGTCAAATAAACCAATTCTTTAAAAAAACGGATGAAATTTCTGCAAACAGTAATGAACCGACAGAATTACATTCATTCACAGTCCAAAAAGTTATTGATTCACCTTCCTTAACTTTACCACATATAGTTGTATCTTTGAGAATATTATTAACACTACCAGTCTCAGTAGTAGCTGGAGAAAAATCATTTTCCAGACTTAAACTAATTAAGAATTATTTACGCTCAACCATTTCTCAAGAAAGACTCGTTGGTCTGTCTTTGATTGCTATTGAAAACGATATCTGTGACAAAATCAAAATTAATGATGTATTGGATGAATTTGCTTCCATAAAAGCAAGAAAAATAAAATTTTAAATGAAACATTGTGGTTTTCTAATTTATATATAAAAGATTTCTGTTAATTTTTTTTATGAATTAATGTTTAATTATACAGTAAATCTTTTTAATAATAAAATTATAATACTTTATTGTGAAATTTGAGTTTTATTTCTGACATAATTTCCTATAAAAAGCGTTTAACAGAAAGTTGCATCGGGACACCAGCACCGCTAGAGCCGGGCCAGTGTTCAAGGATTAGTAAACTGTACTAAAACTAATATGTTGCAACCTTTTACTTTTTTCAACGTTGTATTCCCAAATAAATTGAATTAAATACTCGAACAGTTTTTCTCTTGACATTCCTCTTATATCCTAATAAAATACTTCAAAAGTGACCTCATATCTCGATATTTGCGTTGTGCACTTCCATATTGTCTGGATCTACAAAATACTGCGAGTCCTTAAAATCATCATGTGTTATATTCCTCAAATGACGTCTTTCTCCACCATACGCCCGCTATTGACCTGTAATAATTCTACTTCCGGGTAAAACATTTTTAAGCAGCACTTGTATCATAGTGTCCGCATTTTAACTGGCTGCAGGCTTTATTAAAACATTACGCGAGTCCCCTCTATGCACCAACATACTTCACTATACTTTCACTACAGTTAGAAATTTAAACCTTTCAGTAGAAGGGGGTCTGCCCAAACCGAGAAACATGGCAAGTGGTCTACAAGAGAAAAAAGTTTGGAACCTCTGATTTAAATAAAGTTTACACTTAAATTTTATTCTCAAACCACCATTTTACCCATTTAATCGCCATTTTGACGTATAATGAGTCTAAAATGTGCTTCTTCTTAAATTTTAACTCTTACACTAGCATTTAACATTCATTTTTCATGATCAAATTTATAGTAATTAAGAAAAAAGCTATTTATATTCTGGATTCAAAATAAATTAATTATTTAGGTTCATTTTTTATGGCATAAATTCATTATATCATAATTAATACAGATTCTTTTTATAAATTTATAATAATAATATTAGGTAATATATATTATTTCACAAATATTATTGAGCAGGATTTTTGATTAATCAACTTGTTTTAATATTCCAAGACTATCCAATTTACTGTTATAACCACTTTAATGTAGAGGTATAATATTATTTCAAATAATAATAATTTTAATTTTTTTCTACTTCATATTAATACAAATTTCCTTCAGATAGACTTATATGCATTAATGGATATATTCTCTTTACCCCAGGGACAAATATAAAAAATCAATCGATTTAACTGCATAATTTTAAGGTAATTTTTAATAAATGTTATTTAATACTCAAATAATTTGAGAAAAATGAATTTTTTCCACTTGTAAATTTAAAATGTCATTCTATTTTCAATTTTTATGATACAATATCCAACAAAATAACTAGCTGTGACTCATAAATATTTTCGATTATATGATATATGACGTAAGAATTTTGACTGACTGGAGTTTAATACTGATGTGCAGATTTTGATAATAGCAATTTTGAATCAAAAACAGTTATAAATAACAAAAATTGTCAAATTTATTGTATGCTTAATTGTTGGGCTCAGATATTTTTGAATAAATATATGCGAGATATAAATAAAATTTTGGAACTTGTAATTTTAATCAATAAATATTTTTATCAAATTTTTATTAAGCTATCGCAGTTTAATATTCTCAGAAACTAAATAAGAAAATTAAGTATAAAAAAATTTATTTTATACACAATTCTTATTTCTACTTTTTTATTTCTTCGATTTAAACAAATTGCACACAGTCCATTACTTAATAATTGGAGCTCTGATCGAACTTATTGGTGGAGATCTTTGACAAAATTCCGGCTTAAGTCGCATTAAATTTGTGATCGTTCTTTGACATGTTGCGATTTTGACTGTTTTTGAATGCTATTAGTTTGTACAGTTAATGATATCTTGGTGACAAGGAGGAATCTTGTCGTTTAAACACGGGTTTCATAATACCGTGATATCAGTAACTAATGAATGAGTTGCTGTCTGAACTTGTTCAAGATGTCCTAACACGCTGAAACTCCACATACTATCTCCTACTGGAACTTTAAAAATCAATTAAAAATTTCTAAAACATTATATTATAAATATTCGCCATTCTATTTCAAAAAGAATAAATAAAGGAAAAATATGTAGCGAATAATATGAAATCATCAAATTTAAGTAGAAAATCAACATTTTCAATTGTAAAAAATTCGAAAAAACCGAGTTTAGTTCAATATCTATTATAAAAGTTTTTATTCACTGAAAACAGGTGAACGTAAGTAGGTAGTAAGGAGACCTCTGCAGCAAAGGGGTCCCCTTAATACTAATAGAGCGATTTTTCGTTGGAGTGGAACGTGACTTTCTCAAGGAAGAATGTGTCCACTGTGTAGACTTTTAGTGAATAAATCTGTGTTGAATGTGAGTGTGTCTGGACCTTCAGAAGGACTTATCATGGTATCTAAGAAAGCAATCTTGCTTTCTGGGTTAGGTAGTTCAAGAATGAATTGTATATTAGTGTTAGTGGAGTTTGCATGTGCCAAATTATATTGAGAGGTACCGTGGAGACTATGAAAATGTCATCAATGTATCTTTTCCACATCAGGATTTTATCTCCAAAAATTGATTTAATATTTGATTCTACATGATGCATGTAGAAAATGGCTAAAATCGGCGAAAGGTTGTTACCCATAGTTAGACCATGAATTTGTTTGAACGGTCTTCCTTTAATTAATACCGTATCTGAGTTTATGGCTAGTTTGACAATTTCTATGAAATCTTGTTCAGATAAGTTTGCAAAACCTGTTTCTGTTTTGAAGATTTCGAAGAAAGAAGCTGCAACTGTAAAGACGTTGTTCTCTCCAGTGAGAGGGATGGATCCATAAAGATTTGAAACATCAAGAGATCCCCAAAAGTATTGTTGCTCTAATGATGTTGAAAGAGATAAGTTTGTAATTTCTGCAACACCACTCTTACACGAAAAAAAATCCAAAATGTTACAAGATGCGTTCAAAAATTCATTACAAAGATTAGCCGCAGAGACTCTTTATATCAAAAAACTTAAACAGTCTATCAACATTCAACTAAATTAATATAAAAAAATAAATCCCTGAGACGTTTATTTGAATTTAAGTTTTTAAATTTTATTCAGGTTTGGATTTAGATTTAAATTTAAAATTGAAAAAATATATAAAAAATAAAAAACGTTTTTTTTATAAAATAAAATATTAAAAAATTAAATTATAAAATTAAAAAATAGGAAATATTATTTGTGTAATTAAAATAAAATATAAATAAAATATAATTAAACCAATAAATTTATTTTTCCCCAACAACAATTGTTAAATGCAATAATGATCAAATTCAAATGAAAAGGCACTGCCGAAAATTCGCGAGTATCAAAAAACATCGATATATTACTGATTTATAGTCTTCAAGCTATATAAAGGGCAAAAGTATTTTTGGCGTACTTAGAATAAAGAAAAAAATTAGGGACACCGGACATTTTGGTGAAAAAATACAACCATACACTACACACAACCGTATAATAAAAAATTTACACAGGCGGACAAAAATTATTGGTAGCAATCATTACGGTATTTTTTAATTGTAAAGTATGCAATTTGAGGATTTTGAGACTTCTTCATGACCTCGATCTTCTGGTTTAGTTTCCCCACATATTCCGGACCGAACCAGTAGCTTTCAAACGATGGCACTTCCGACCATTGATTCTGAAATTCTGAAAATATTATATAATCAAAATATTATTAACATAAAAAAATTAAAATATTTTTTAAAAAACTTTAGAAAAATGTAAATTTAATAAAAAATATCTTCATTGTTTTATAGAAATTACCTATAAAACAGTAAAACCGATAATATTTTGTAAGTCTCTTTTCGGTACTTTTGTCGTATTTCCCCACAGTTAAATATTTAAAAACCAAGATATCCGTAATAACATTGATATGAAATTAAATTATATTTTAAAACCATTTCCGCAATTACGGTATATTTTATTAAATACGATTTACAAATTAGAAAATTATGTGGAACTTAATTAATTTTAATTGCCTTAACAAATTTTATAGAATTTTAAAGTAAAACTGAAATTCAAGTCGGTTTTAAAAAAATTTACAAATTCTACAAATGCTCGCATCGAACAATATAAATCATTCAATTTAAAAATAATTATCTATCAAAAATGATGAAGTTATTGTAAATTTTTTAACAATTTTTGAAAATGTAAAAGTATTTTTAATTGCAAAAAGCATTTCGCCTAGCCGTTACCAAATTTATTGAAATTCACATGACTTACTAAAAATTAAATAATAATTAATATAATTTTAAAAATTCTTGGCCAGTACAAGGTTATTAAGCCGTATTGACAGTTATTTTTAAATGCCGTAATTTTTCTAATACAGTATTATTTTCAAGCTTTGCATATCGCAACATATAGCTGTAGCCAAAACGGATAGCAAAAATGAAAATAAATTTAAAATAAAATGACTGTAATAGTCCTGCCAATCTTGGACACTTATAAAAAACATAAAAGATAAAGCCATTACGGAGTATACCTCTGGTGGGCAGCAAATATGTCGCATTTATTAAAATAAGCAAGAGTTTTAAAAAAACTGGTGAAAATGAATAAGATTTTCAGATAACATTAAAATAAAATGTCATTTTGTAGATTTAAAATAAAAGTTTAAAGATATTTATAAATAACTGACATGCTCACATATTTGGTTAATTCTCTATGTTAATTTCCTTTTTATACTCAATTTAACTGTCTTATAATGATTTTTTGTTGGGTTATAATTAGTGCACTAATAATACTTCTGGTATTCTTATACAAAAAAAAAACACAAATCATTGAAATCGTACAAAAAATAACTTTATTATAAATTTTAATATATTTATTTTCACTTGATTTTCAAAATAATAAATTAATTTCAAAATTGTGTATTAATTAAATTTAAAAATTGCAGAACAAAGAGAAAAAACATTTAATTATTGGAAAATAAGGAAGTAAAAATTTTTTTTCATAAATTTAAAATAAATACAATCTATTTTATTAAAAATAATTTTTTAACTTTAACAATTAAAACCAATTTAAACGTAAATTATAAAAATTATTGCTAAAAAATTCAGATAAATTTAATTGCGTGAAATTAAAAATTAAAAAAAAATACAAAATAAGTTTATTCGAAGTTTTTATTTATTAAAAAAATGAAATTTTAATTTAAAAGTAAATTAATTTAATTATATTTTACAGGGTAAAATTTTTAAATTATTAAAAATAGATTTAAAAAAATAAATCGAAATTTATAAGACGTTTCGTTTTATAAATATTGTTTGAATAATAATTTTTATTAAATATATATTACTTAATACAAAATATCAAATGTCAGATTCATCAGATTACGAAGAAGAAAAAGTTATCCGTAAAAAGGGCAAGAAACGTCAAGTTGAAGAATCAGACGAAGAATACGATGAAGAAGAGAGTAGATATGCGAAACGTAGGAAAAACATTGGGGTAAATATAACATAAAAAATGTTAATATAAAAAATTATAAAATGTTTAGAATTACATTCTTGATGAAGCAGCAGTTGATGACGATGACGAAGAAGACGAAGATTATGACGAAGAAAATAATTTAGACGACCTAATTGACAATCCAGATGAAGTAGCACTTGCTGAAGATGCTATGCAATATGTCCAATACGATAATCGAGCTCGACAAAAAAGTCTAGATTTAGAAGACGAAGAAGAAATTGAAGAGCATTATCGACAAAAGTATGAAAATGACGGTAATGACGAATTCGGAAGCGGAACTGCTATGGCAAATGCAATTACTCAACAGAGTTGCTTGCCCGGTGTAAAAGATGCCAATATCTGGCAAATCAAATGCTTCGAAGGTGAAGAAAAAAATACCGTTTTAAAACTAATGCACAAATTCCAAATTCTCCAACGAAAAAGCGATCCAATGAACATTCTCAGCGTGTTCAGCAAGGACAGTGTCAAAGGCTATATATACATGGAGGCCTATAAAGAATCCCATGTGAAAAAAGCCGCTGAAGACATTCGATCGATTGCGTATGGAATTTCCAATATCAAGATGATTTCAATTCCAGAAATGCCGGAGATTTTGAAAGTTCTGAAAGCCTTTAAACGACTCGCCAAAGGCCAATGGGTGAGATTGAACAAAGGCCTCTATCGAAATGATTTGGCTAAAGTGATAACTGTCGATGAGGGTCAAAGTTCTGTCGTGTTGCAATTATTGCCTAGAATCGATTACAAACAACTGACCAATGATAACAAAACCAAAAATATCAAACAGAAATTTTTCGTCAAACCTCTTCCGGCTTTGTTTAATAGGAAAAAAGTTTTGGATTTGGGGTTGGATATTTCAAAGAATGGGAAATTTTTCTCCTTCAGAAGAAACGATTTCGATGAGCAAGGATTTCTTTATAAGGAGTTCAAAATGAATTTCATCGTATCGCATGGAGTGAAACCGGAAATGCATGAAATCGAGAGATTTAATGAAAATATCAACAGTGTAGAAGTTGCAAAACAGATGAAAAAAGGTTTGGAAGGTGTAGATCAGACATTTAATATCGGGGATCAAGTTGCAGTGATTTCTGGCGCATTGAAAGATTTGAAAGGGAAAGTGGTATCGATTGAGAATAAAAATGTTATTGTACACGCTGTGGATTTGAAACAGAACATGTCATTTAGAACTGATGAATTGAGAAGAACATTCAAAGTTGGGGATAGTGTACGAGTTCTGTGTGGTCAATTTGAAGGTGAAACCGGTATTGTCGTTCAAAGTACGCCTCAGTTTGTCGCTGTTCTCAGTAACAGTAACATGAATCAGTTTAAAGTCAAACCAATGGATTTGGTATGTTCCACTGGATTTGCTGTTGAAACTCCTGTAAATAACAGATTCCTGGTGGGAGATTTGATACATATTGATCCGAAAACCGTTGGAATGATACTTCAGTTCCAGAAAACTAAAATGAAAGTCCTGACAAATATGAATAAAGAAGTTATGTTAGAATCGAGTTCATCGTTTACGAAAAATAATAACAATAAGCCAGTGACATTTGATAGCCAAAAGCAAGAAATACGCGTTAAAGATATGGTTGATGTTGTATCTGGAGTTTGTGCTGGTAAACAAGGAGAAATCAAGCATATATGGAAAGGTTTCTTGTTTATATACAATAATCAATTTGCAGAAAGTCGTGGTCTCATGGCTACCAAAGGAAACACCGTTGTGAAACGAGGTTCCATGATAGTTGGAAAGTCGACAAATGGTGAAAAATCTGTTCCCCAAAGTCCACGAGTTCATTCTTTTAATAACAATAACAGAAACAACTCAAACGAAAATAGAAAACCAGGAGGATTTAAAGCTCCAAACTCATTGAAAGAAGAAATGAAATTTATTGGTTCCTCGGTTTTAATCAATAGAGGTCCATTAAAAGGCAAAGTTGGAATTATTAAGGATTTGAAGTTGGATGCTGCGTCAATTGAACTTCATTCTGAATTCAAAACAGTTAAAGTCTCTAAAGAAAACTTCGTTGTCATTGACGACAAAGGTAAAAAAATTGAGTCTTCTTTCGGTACACCTTCTCAAACCATTTCGAGTTCCTCAGGCTTTCCTTCAAGAACTCCAACTAATGAGGCTAAAACGCCAATGTATGGATCACAAACTCCAATGCTGGGATCAAAAACTCCTATATATGGTTCAGAAACTACAAAAAGCCGAAAATATGATGGTGGCCGCACTCCTTTGTGCAGTTCATCATTCACTCCAAGAACGCCTTATTCTGGCTCCGAAACTCCAAGAGCAGGAGCATTTGACCCTGTCACTGCAACACCAGCTTACAGTAATGAAAGGAGTCCATCGTATATGACCACTAGTAGAACGAATAATAATGACGATGAAGAAGAGGAATTTGGAAATTGGGGTTCAAAAAATAAAACAAATAACAATAATAATGGCGATGACGAAGAATATGGAAATTGGGGTTCAAAAAATAAAAAAAATAACAATAATGGTGACGATGAAGAAGAATATGGAAATTGGGGTTCTAAAAATAAAACAAATACCAATAATGACGATGAAGAAGAATATGGAAATTGGGGCTCAAAAGCTAATAAAAATACCAATAATGACGATGAAGAAGAATATGGAAATTGGGGCTCAAAAGCTAATAAAAATACCAATAATGACGATGAAGAAGAATATGGAAATTGGGGCTCAAAAGCTAATAAAAATACCAATAATGACGATGAAGAAGAATATGGAAATTGGGGCTCAAAAGCTAATAAAAATACCAATAATGACGATGAAGAAGAATATGGAAATTGGGGCTCAAAAGCTAAAAAAAATACCAATAATGACGATGAAGAAGAATATGGAAATTGGGGCTCAAAATCAAATACGAATAACAATAATAACGAAGAGGAATTTGGAAGTTGGGGCAAAAATAATTATACGCCTAAATCACCAGAATATCCTGCTAGTCATGGAAATAAACCAGATTTCAGAAATCTACAAACGGTTCCCAGTCGACATTGTGTTAAAAATGCTGAAGTTTTTGTTTCGAGTTCAGGCATTCTCAAAGTCGGTATTATTCAAAGACATAATAACGAGGTGTTGACGGTTAAATTAATGGAAGATAACCAAATCGTAAATGTATCAATCAACTCTGTATACAGAAAGGAACCAGAATCAGGAAATAATGTCATATATGTAGGAAAATCTTCTGACATGGCCAATAATGATTATGGAAAATGCTTATCTACAGATAAATTTGAAGCTACAGTACAATTTAAATTCGGTGGTATGAAGTTGGTTCTTTTGAAAGACCTCATGCCATATAATGATGATATTTAAACTTGATTTTACGAAAATAAAAATGTTTTAGTCTTTTATAATATTTTTTAGTAATTTTATAATATTTTTACTTATATGAGCCATGAAATTATTATATTAAAACGTTTTTGTGATTTTTATTACATTTCTAATGTGTTTAAATAATGTGTAAATGCATAGCAATTAATCAGTTATTATTTTAAAATTATTCAATTTGTAAACAAATCGTCACCCATTCAATGGGTGATCAAAAATGCAGAATAGAAAATTAAGACTAGTTTTTTAAAAATGTAGACACTGAAAATTGTAGAAATGCTATATATGAGCGATCAAGAAATTTATATTATGAATTGAATCATTAAGTAACAGTTGATAGAATTTTTGGAAGGAAAAACAATATAAAGTTTTGTTCATTTTGATTTGTATATGACTTGCCATAGGCTCATAACATACTTTTAAATTTATATGTTTTCTGAACTTTATCTTTGTTGTTTTGCTTTTCGCTATAGTTTTAATAAATTAAATCCGTACTCCACCCCACAGGACTTTCTCTTTTGTAGAATTTCTAAGTTTTATTTTCATTTGAATTTTCTATTGTAGCTATTCTTTATCATTATAGGGTTTCCCATGCCAATTTCGCATCGTTTCATCCCTGTTTGACATTTACAAATATCAAATTTGTTGATAAATCGCATCATATTCTTCGTGTATCCTTCGCAATCCTCTCTTGTAATCAAAGCACTTCCATTCTCAATCGGCTTCATTTGTGAGATTGCGCCTTTTTACACACTTTTTCCACTTGCTAAATAAATTCTCAATTGGGTTTAGGAATGGAGAATATGGTGGAAGGAAGTCCAACTCAAACCCGCTACTTTGAATCTCTTCTCTTTTACTGGCATGCTTGTGGAATGAAACATTGCCCATGATCAGAATTGCACTTGTTATTCCACTTTCACGTAAGATAGTTTATCAATACACGAATAAAATTTCCAAAGCTTCAAGTGTTGAATGTTGATATACCCGTATTCCTTCTGAATTCATTGCGCAGCATATTGATATGTTTCGTGTTCTAATTGCTGGGGTACTACTCGGGTGACCACCCTTAGTTCAACTTTTAGCCTAGAGGATGAATGTCCATTCCGATTTCGCTCGTCGATTTTGTTACCCCCGAGCAGGACCCGTACATAACCTACACTCCAACAAAAGCACCCGTGAATCACTTCACGTTGGAACTGTGCTATGCCGGCGAGACGCCAGTAAGCAGGTGAGCCACCACCTTCGGACTACTCCTTACTGAGGCCTCGACTTCCTACCGCTGACTGCCGATAGAAGGACTTACGTCTATTCATTCTGTCACCCTACCGCAATATTTCTAGCTGGGATTGCGAACTGACTAATACTCCTCGGACCTCGGAGACTTTCAATGCTATTTACCAATTTAATGCTAACTTCCTTGAGACAAAACAAAACGCATATATAGACGAAAAATTGTTTATTTTTAGAATTACTATGCAAATACGTCGATAATTTATACAAAATTTACGAAAGCCAAGGAAAAACACAAGAACAGAAAATGATATCAGTTGATGTTCAGGTCTCTCTGAAGGATGAGGCCATTTTACGGGGAAGTTCTCATTTTCCCCACTCAGAGTCGGCAAGTAATTCGTCCAAATCAAAGAATTCGGAGGCGTTTTCTTTCCATGTTACCCCGGCGGCGGAGATGACTCGCCCTGGAATCCCGGTCGTCAGATCGACCACGGTGGGATTGCTGTTACTGTTGACGGGGGTGACGGTTGATGGTGTACTTTGTTTGACGGATGCCCGCTCTCGTTGTTTTCGTTTACGTTCGGCGCGCGACAGCTGTCGACGTTTAGGTTTTGAAGCTACCGGTGTTGGCACGATAGATGAAGACGTGATGTTTGACTGGGCGTTACTAGTCCCCGTGAAGGTACTACCTGGACCTCTAGGAGAGAGCTCGGTCTCCACGCACTCACGGCAAGACTTCTTGAACGGAGATGAAGATCTGACAGAAGTATCGTGGTGCACTGGAAAAAGATTATCGGCTTCGTTGATAGGTATCTTTGCAATTTTCCTGGTAGTTGCTGCTTGTACATACAATTTATGCAGCGCCTCGGACTGCTCCTTTATCAAGCTTCTTTGTGCACGACTCTCGGAAATTAGAGCATCCCGACAATGCTCGCTGCAGTATAATTTCTTCTGAGTCTCTTTCATCTGAGCGGGACTAAACCATGTCCCCTCCAACTCGTCTATTTTCCTTTTATACCGTCCGATTGTCTGAACAAGAGAAGCAAGGTCTGAGAATGGTTTTTGAATTGGGTAACATCTGATGGCTATGAAGAAAAGATAGACGTAAAATTAAAATAAGCCAAATTAGAAACGGCATCATCATGTCACAATTATTCGTTAACGGTCAGAGATACTTCTACCGAAAGGAACGGGTTCATTAATCAGAAGAAATTCCCCTAGGCTATAGATCTCTGCTCCCTCTGGGTTATCATTTACCAGAAAATAAATCGGTCACGCAAGACTTTACTTAATGAAGATAAGGTATTACCACCGACAAATGAAAATTACGCGTTGATGAAATTAGTATACAGTTAATTTGCCTGGAAAATGGTAGATAGCATTAAGGAGTTCGAATTAGATTACAAGATTATTTAAAACAAATAGTTCGATATGCATATCTGTAGGTAAATAGGTCAATTAATTTTCGATTATTTATTAATAAACAGTAATTTGTTAAAAAATAAACCCAACCAGGTGGACTTAAACTGTCTGTTCTACTACTGTCCGTTATCCCCGACTGGTGGGAAATCTATTGGCTGCTAGTAGTTTGACTTAGGGAACGAAAAGTACGTCTGACGCGCCAGGTATGGTTTTCCATGATTAATATTCATTGTGAATCTACATACTGCTACTAAACACTGCAACACTCCTAATGCATGTGACGCACAAAAAGTTGTTTTCACACCACTATACTTAATCATAGTCACGGACTGACATTCTCAGTCTGGAATTTACAATATGTGCCTGTGTATGCATGCGTGTGTATTCTATTTCTGCCGTATCAATGTGAATCTGCGTGCTGTTAATCATTACTCAAACTGAATTTGGTGTTTTATCTCATCTGATGTCATTTCTGCTAACATTTCATTATTCGTATGTCATCTGACTCTCACCTTACGATCGGTTATGGAGATTTTCTATTACCGCTGCTGTTATTTCTCAATACNATTCTCAATTGGGTTTAGGAATGGAGAATATGGTGGAAGGAAGTCCAACTCAAACCCGCTACTTTGAATCTCTTCTCTTTTACTGGCATGCTTGTGGAATGAAACATTGCCCATGATCAGAATTGCACTTGTTATTCCACTTTCACGTAAGATAGTTTATCAATACACGAATAAAATTTCCAAAGCTTCAAGTGTTGAATGTTGATATACCCGTATTCCTTCTGAATTCATTGCGCAGCATATTGATATGTTTCGTGTTCTAATTGCTGGGGTACTACTCGGGTGACCACCCTTAGTTCAACTTTTAGCCTAGAGGATGAATGTCCATTCCGATTTCGCTCGTCGATTTTGTTACCCCCGAGCAGGACCCGTACATAACCTACACTCCAACAAAAGCACCCGTGAATCACTTCACGTTGGAACTGTGCTATGCCGGCGAGACGCCAGTAAGCAGGTGAGCCACCACCTTCGGACTACTCCTTACTGAGGCCTCGACTTCCTACCGCTGACTGCCGATAGAAGGACTTACGTCTATTCATTCTGTCACCCTACCGCAATATTTCTAGCTGGGATTGCGAACTGACTAATACTCCTCGGACCTCGGAGACTTTCAATGCTATTTACCAATTTAATGCTAACTTCCTTGAGACAAAACAAAACGCATATATAGACGAAAAATTGTTTATTTTTAGAATTACTATGCAAATACGTCGATAATTTATACAAAATTTACGAAAGCCAAGGAAAAACACAAGAACAGAAAATGATATCAGTTGATGTTCAGGTCTCTCTGAAGGATGAGGCCATTTTACGGGGAAGTTCTCATTTTCCCCACTCAGAGTCGGCAAGTAATTCGTCCAAATCAAAGAATTCGGAGGCGTTTTCTTTCCATGTTACCCCGGCGGCGGAGATGACTCGCCCTGGAATCCCGGTCGTCAGATCGACCACGGTGGGATTGCTGTTACTGTTGACGGGGGTGACGGTTGATGGTGTACTTTGTTTGACGGATGCCCGCTCTCGTTGTTTTCGTTTACGTTCGGCGCGCGACAGCTGTCGACGTTTAGGTTTTGAAGCTACCGGTGTTGGCACGATAGATGAAGACGTGATGTTTGACTGGGCGTTACTAGTCCCCGTGAAGGTACTACCTGGACCTCTAGGAGAGAGCTCGGTCTCCACGCACTCACGGCAAGACTTCTTGAACGGAGATGAAGATCTGACAGAAGTATCG
Organism: Schmidtea polychroa; assembly: GCA_959609185.1. Lineage (NCBI taxonomy): Eukaryota > Metazoa > Platyhelminthes > Tricladida > Dugesiidae > Schmidtea > Schmidtea polychroa. The sequence goes on along the minus strand of CAUHTR010000998.1, from coordinate 49,897 downwards.
TGGTGCACTGGAAAAAGATTATCGGCTTCGTTGATAGGTATCTTTGCAATTTTCCTGGTAGTTGCTGCTTGTACATACAATTTATGCAGCGCCTCGGACTGCTCCTTTATCAAGCTTCTTTGTGCACGACTCTCGGAAATTAGAGCATCCCGACAATGCTCGCTGCAGTATAATTTCTTCTGAGTCTCTTTCATCTGAGCGGGACTAAACCATGTCCCCTCCAACTCGTCTATTTTCCTTTTATACCGTCCGATTGTCTGAACAAGAGAAGCAAGGTCTGAGAATGGTTTTTGAATTGGGTAACATCTGATGGCTATGAAGAAAAGATAGACGTAAAATTAAAATAAGCCAAATTAGAAACGGCATCATCATGTCACAATTATTCGTTAACGGTCAGAGATACTTCTACCGAAAGGAACGGGTTCATTAATCAGAAGAAATTCCCCTAGGCTATAGATCTCTGCTCCCTCTGGGTTATCATTTACCAGAAAATAAATCGGTCACGCAAGACTTTACTTAATGAAGATAAGGTATTACCACCGACAAATGAAAATTACGCGTTGATGAAATTAGTATACAGTTAATTTGCCTGGAAAATGGTAGATAGCATTAAGGAGTTCGAATTAGATTACAAGATTATTTAAAACAAATAGTTCGATATGCATATCTGTAGGTAAATAGGTCAATTAATTTTCGATTATTTATTAATAAACAGTAATTTGTTAAAAAATAAACCCAACCAGGTGGACTTAAACTGTCTGTTCTACTACTGTCCGTTATCCCCGACTGGTGGGAAATCTATTGGCTGCTAGTAGTTTGACTTAGGGAACGAAAAGTACGTCTGACGCGCCAGGTATGGTTTTCCATGATTAATATTCATTGTGAATCTACATACTGCTACTAAACACTGCAACACTCCTAATGCATGTGACGCACAAAAAGTTGTTTTCACACCACTATACTTAATCATAGTCACGGACTGACATTCTCAGTCTGGAATTTACAATATGTGCCTGTGTATGCATGCGTGTGTATTCTATTTCTGCCGTATCAATGTGAATCTGCGTGCTGTTAATCATTACTCAAACTGAATTTGGTGTTTTATCTCATCTGATGTCATTTCTGCTAACATTTCATTATTCGTATGTCATCTGACTCTCACCTTACGATCGGTTATGGAGATTTTCTATTACCGCTGCTGTTATTTCTCAATACAGAATTCCCTCATCGTCAGCATCAATAGTTGGACTGTTACTAGATATCTCGAGGATCAATAGAAGATGACAAAGGCAAGCTATATTCGACTACTCACGGTGCTTTGTTCAGCTTGGAATTTCCTACTTCGGACGAACTATCATTAATTTTCCGTAATTATGTCTCAGACATGTTCATTCGATGTGATATCGAACTGTTTTGCTTTGTGGAAAATAAATTCTATTACCTTGGATTTAGTGGTAGTTTGTATTTTTATAAACATTTTTTGAATTAGTAAATTTTTTGGAATTCATTGTAATATACAATATTGACGGATTTATCGACATGAGAGTGCATACAAACGACTAAAATGTATGACCGACTACGTTCACGGAGTTCTGGAAGCGGAAAGTCGCAGGATTCATTTTCGTAGACTTATGCCTTCAGGTGATGTATGTTACGTGATGATATCAATTTTTAAACGGATTTAAGGAAGAGTAGCAGAGGTTTTCCAGACAACCCGAGATATTATAAAGTTCACAAAGATGATCCTAAGAATCCATAGTGTGTCGCCCTCAATCACTGTGCGAATATGCAAAATTCCCCTATTTATTCATTTATACATCTATGTTTTCAATCACTGCATGACTACCAATTTTCTAGAATAATCTTTCTATAGAATTTAGTCGCACCTTCAGCGACGGACCCGTGAGGAAGCCCCCACTTTACGGCCCGAATCAGCTGCGTGATTGAAAAACCCCATGTCCACCGGCTGAGCTCCCGAAGGCACCTCACACCATGACATGGAGTATCTCAACGCCACGTTTCTCCAGGATTTTAAAAGCATCAAATAATAAAAATCGACAATTCATAAAAATCAATAATTCAGAGTAAATCATTTATTGTTAGTGGTTAAATAACTAAATCATTTAATTAAGCAAATTCATTATTGTGAATCAAACGAAAGGAAAAAACAAATTCTCTTAAATTAAAAATATAATTGTTCATATATATACATAATTATTATTTAAGAGTTCTAAATATAAAATTAAAAGTTCCTTACCGAGTGGTTGGTATGAGTGTATAGGCTGAATCGAAAAGTACTGGATCGAATTAATTAATACTCGAATTTTGGATAGGTTCAACTGTTGCTTTGCTAAGGTTTCCTGGATTAGTCCTTGTAAGTCGCTGTGATTTGTTACCTGTAAAGTTGGTTGTTTTAACTGTCACTGTTAAAATTTTATCTTACCTGTAAAGTTGGTTGTTTTAACTGTAAGTTTATAATTTTTATGTTTCCTTATATAATAATTTTTGATGTGTGCGGACCAATCAGAATTGGGTACCGCTTAATTTTATTGCTTTAATTTATTTTTCTAGTTTTTGAGTTATTTCTTCCTATTTTCTTTATTTTTATTGTGTTTTTATTTATTTTCTTTAATTTCTTTATTATTTACTACATTTTACGTCATTATTCGTCATTTTATTGTCATATTTTAATTTTTCTTATTTTTATATTTTTTGTTTAATTCTTATTTTCTAATTATTGTTTTTCTTATATCCTATTCTATTTTATTCGTAAATTTGTTTGTTTTATTTTTATTTTAATTTAGTTATGCTTAACCTAATTTCTTAGATACCCTTCGACTCAGCCCAACATAATATTGGGGACGGTGGCTACAGCCGGTGTGCAACTTAGTGAACGTACTCTTGTCACTCTGGTTGACCCTTAACACAACCTCATCAATGTAAATTATTTGGCGCTCTGAAAAACGAGTCATATATTAAAGATATCGGTTTGTATAGGTCATTCGAACTTGGATGTTTTCTGGATCATTTCTCCTTGCTGGTATTAATGATATTCTTTTAAGCGTGTAATGAAACGCACGTATGTGCGATGTACTGTCGATTTTGTCACGGTGATGTTCAACTCTCGTCGAATTCATTGACATATTGCATTTAAACTTATCGTTCAGTCCTCGTCTATCCAGCTTCTTACTGTCTGATGTTGTTCTTGACTACATTTAGGTAGGTTCATTATTCATCTACTTTCTGACTCGATAATTCCCGTAGATTGATATTTTGTTATTATGACGCCATCTGTTGTTCTTTTCAACCCAAGAATGTTTGCAGTATGAGCCGCAGTTGAGCCACTCAGGTATGACTCGATAATATTGTCAACATTACTGGTGTTGGTATGTTGTCATCTTGGTCTCTCCTTGTCGTTTTCGGGTAGTAAAGATGGCTTGGTGAGATTATTGGGTGTGTCTGGAACAGAAGTTGTATTTACGTTAACAATTTTGCCATTCTCATCATTAGAAGTATTCATAGATGGAATTTCGAAAGCGTTTAAATAGTTATTCTATTACAAAAATACTTCTAATTTGACTGATAATAATGTCATAAAGCATGTTGTATCTGTATTTATCATTTGATTATGAATTTTTTAATTATGTCGAACACGGATGAAACGATGCCAAACATTGATGAAACGATGCCGAATTGGCTTGGGAAACCCTGTAAAAATAAAATTACCTTCAATTTACCATTTAACCGTCTAATTCCCAATTCCACCTCAAGACGAACAATAATGCTAAATTCTAATATTGTATAGGTTCAATAACTAACGATGATTATACACTATAAACAACACATGCATCGCAAAAAATATGTGCTGGTTTAGAGTTGGCAAAACTTGACACTTTTTTCGAGCTCGTGATATTTGTTTGTCCCTACCCCATAGTATTTTGTTAACTCAAAGTTTTCAATGGGTCTTCCTATGTCATCTAACAATTGTTTTCCATAAATCGAATTTTTCGTTAAGCGAAGGACTGGTATATTTAGTAAAAAAATTGTATTATATAACAATTTATTTTTTGAAATAAAAAATTAACGGTTTTTCATTAACCTTGGATAGAGAGCCGCAGTACCCTAACAAAGCAACTATTTGTAACTGGATTCGTAATTTTAAAGCCTGGGAAATCTGTCACAGTTAAAAAGAAAAAAAGGAGAAAATCATTATAAGAGACCTGGCACAACTATACATACCTGAAACGAAACACGAATATGCTGAAAATAAACCACCACTGAAAATAAAAACTGGCACATTTCACAAAAAATGTCTGATGTTATCAATCTTTCGGGACATGAAAGGCTTTCTCAAAATAGATTCCTTTGCATCAATGTTAAAATTAACGGCGAAACTTGAAACTATATCCATTTCATAACCGTTATCAATTCATTTTGGAAAATGAATTCTACAAAAGTTCAAATTTTATTACAAAAATTATTATAAATTGCACATTAAAAAGAATTATTTCAATTAAATAACAACATAGACTAAATCGGTGGTCCAAGAATTGTATTAATTATTCAATTTAATTTCATTAATTCGTCACGATTCGTGAACGTAGGTATTCCAAAACTGAGGCTGTGCCTTTTGCGATTATAGCAGGTCTAGGAACTTTGAAACAATTGCCATCTAAGTTGAGAGATCTAAAATAAAAAAGTATAAATTCAAATAAAGTAAGAGTTGATTGTAAGGGAACCCAACAATATTCCTTATTATTATTGTGAACACGTTGATGGACACTCGGAACGAGAGTAGCATATAATGAGGACTCCAGCGCACTTTCAAGGTCATGGAATATCAAGATCAAATATAGACCAATCGAATCATTTATTTATTTTTTTTTAAATTAACATTTTATTTAATTACTTCTTTTTTAATTTTTTCATTTTAATTTTATTAATTAATTATTTTATTATGTTTTATTTTAATTTATTACATTTAATTAATTTATTAGTTTATTAATATTTTATTTTAATTACTTACGCTATTTAATTATTATTATTATTATTTTTTATTTATTTATTTATTTTTTCTTTANTATTTTTAATTTTCTTAATTAATTATTTTATTATGTTTTTATTTTAGTATTATTTTATTTATTTATTTATTATTATTATTATTATTATTTTTTTTTTTTAATTTTACATTTACATTATATTCTAACAAGAGGTAAATTATAACAATAATATTTCAATTTGAATAAAATATTAATTAGAAATTATTTAATTTATTATAAAATAAAACGCTGAGTTAATTTTAGATAAACCGGATATTAATTTTTCGGAAAAAATAAATAAAATAAACACAAAAATAATATTTCTTACTTGAAACTAATTATCTAAATTAATTGGACAAATGAATAATTAAATGATAAAACACATTTTAATTAACTAAGTCAAACAATTCACAATATATATTTTATTATTCACATAAATTTAATTGTTAAAGTGCTTGTTTCGATTTGCATTCATTTGTAGACGGAGCAGTTGCGATATGCATTTGACGAATCTTATAGTGACCGTAGGCATAGCTTTCATTACAATTGTACCAATACCTTTTATCGTCCAAACATTGGAGAGCTCGTTTTTCTGTCATGAAAGTATACAACTGATGATTAACACTTCCTATTCTCTTTTGTTGGATGCTCACTGTTCCACCATCAGTATACACTTTTTTATAGGCTTCATGTGTAAGATTAGAGTTTGTAAGTCTTATTCCTTTGGCTTTTAGAGTGTTTTTATCGCCTTGGAGTGAGTAGCACTTGGGTCGAAGAAACACCCATTCTTTATATTGATTTCCTTTATTCTCATCCTTAACTTTCCCGATTACAGAACAAATTTTATCAGAGAACAACGGATCGGTCACTGGATAATTTGAAGTATCTAGGAGCCCATCTTCAATCATTTTTGGATATAGTTGTAAGCGTAAATCTACATTTTTACACTCTAAAAAGAAGGAATCTGTGTCACCAGCTACGATATTAATTTGACAATTGAATTTTTCTCTATAACTCTGTAGTTCTTTATATTGAAATTGGTACATGCGAAGTTTGGATAAATCAAGTACGGTTTGTCCAATATACATTGGTCTATCTAAACACTCAATTTCCTTATTGAGTATAACAGCAATGAGATCATCCGCAATCTTGATGCTACGACGAAACATAGGATGACTACAATAAGTTATCAATCTCTTGCTTTTGCTGCATAATCTCAAATTTATACGTTTCTTCAAGTTTTCCACAGTTTTACCGTATAAACTGTTGTTCTTTAACTTATAATAATCTCGCTGAAACGAATCCGTACTAGCTGCTCTCATTTTGGTATTGTAATCAATATATCCTTTGAAAATAGCCACTTGTTTGAATTCTACAGCACGATTAACTTTTGTGACTTTTGCGCCGTAACTCAACCACTCTGTCAAAACTCTACCATTAACTACATAGTTTTTCTTAGGCTCATGAGTTAACAACAGCTTTTCAACTTTACTACCAGGTGGATAACAAAGCTCAGGAGCTATAGGTAAATCATCTAGCTTATCTTGTATACTATCAGGAATGACGATGTCAACCTCTAGAACATATCCACGATCTCCATCAAACTCATCCCCATTTGCACATCTTTCAACAATACCATTCATTTCAGTCTGATCATTTATCCATCTAAATTCCCCAACAGGAAGTTTTTGCGACAGCGCCCATCCATATAAATTATTAACATCTAGGTATGACATTTGTGTTGATTCATCAGCTTCAACATGATGTTTGTTGATAAAAGTCATTCCACCACGAATACCAGCTTCAAATAAACGGTAAAGCTCTGGATCTTGAATAAGTTCTACCGGTTCAGGTAACTGTTTAATAGCTGATGCCCAACTTAATCCGGGTATGGAAACAAACGATAGAGCCTCAAGTCCATCTTCGTCAAATGTTTTTTCTCTGAAAGCTTCAAAAACATCGGCCAACAGAAAAACATCCAACTTGAGATATACGAGCATGTAATCTAGCAGTGTCTCACAGTTGTATTGTTGCCAGATTCGATTTGCATGTATATAATCTTCTTGACTAACTCCCTCCCAAATCGGTGGTAATTCTGTTATTGACTGTAAAACATCCATTGATGTAGCCATATCATAAGGAAAAATGGTTTTACAAGTCATCATCTGTGATTCGAAAACATCTGAGGTCAGTGGAAGACATGGTAAATTTCTTGATAAATTTGCCAAGCTGCTATTTAAAAATTGTAAAGAATCAATGAATCTAATTCTTCTGCCTTTCGATGTCGCTGTAAGTGTGAGAAACTTTTCTGTTGATTGAGGAATAACATTTAAATTCCAATCAGGGAATTTTCCAATTGCATATTTTAATATATGATGAATGTCATATCCACGAAGATTATGAAATACAACAGGTAAAGACGGATTGATTCTTCTAGCCAAGTTGCAATCTTGACATGCTGCTCCGAGATATTGACCAGTAAAATGATCATGATCTCGAACAGGTATATTGATAATCTTTTTACAAAGGTAGCAATGAGTTTGATTCGTAAATTCTTCCTGCTGTTCCCAAGTGAGTTCCATCATTTCCTTTGATCCATTAATTTTATACCACGGATAAAAACTATGTCTGTAGCTATATCATCCAATGCTTGTATGAACTGAATGATACAGTTTTCCCCAACAAATGTTTCATTTCGGATCGGACAACCTTGATGAAGAAGCACAAATTCAGATGCAATCGGCTCATGTTTTTGGAAGTGTTTGTCATCTAGAGGTAATATCGATTCAAAGTCCGCGTAGACAACAAACTGCTGTTTTATAGTTTTACTCCAGTCTTTAAATTCGATATATTTATTCTCTGGCATTGAGTATAGAGTCGTCCGCTCCACATTTTTCCTACAAAGACCTATATGTCTTTCAAAAGCTTTCATCTCTGTAATTCAGCAGTCGATCGAGATTGGTTACAGCCAAAAAATGATAATTTAATTCTAAAATTTAGTTAATATTTTAATGATTAAAGGAAATATTACCTTCTTCAATCAATAAGAGATATATCTGAGATCCCGTCGAAGTACTTCTATATACCAAGTCAACGAACGGATTCTTGAAAATATCATTAGTTTTTTGTTTAATTGGATCTTTATTATATTTGAGAACATTGATCGCTAGATTAGGATTCATTGCTTCAAATTGGCAAATGTTAACCAACTTCATTGGAAACCAATCTGATTTCCATTTTAACTCTAAATATATATATATATATATATATATATATATATATATATATATATATATATATATATATATATATATATATATATATATATATATATATATATATATATTTAGAATGATATAAATATATATTACCACTTAAATTATATTTCATTACTCTTTCTCTGTGGTGTTTTATGTCATCATAATGTAATACAGCCAGTATGCCATATAAAAAGCAGAATTGATCATTATTTTGAACATTAACTAAAGCCTGACAGTTTTTCAGGTAATTTGGCGTTTTAATGTAACTTGAACCTAAGTGAATATCTTGATTTATATATATATAATAATGTAAATAAACTTACCAGATACATGTATTATGTCTGATAATTTAGTTAAAATCATAGTAACTTCTAATATTTTATGAATTCTCCACCCACTACTTTGTTGAGTGTATTTCTCCAACTTTTCTTTTAATTTTTCAATTCCATCATTAATAAATGAAGATGACATTGTAATTGCTTTATTCGACAAACACCATTTTTTAATTTCACCATCCTCTTTGATAAACTCTGCACAAAGTCCAAATTGGATTTTTACTGTCCCCATTCGTTGAATATGATCTTCTATTTCTTTGATGAGACAATCTGAAACAACAATGTCAGGAGAATTAATTGCAGATACATCGCTTGTCAATTCAACACGAGAACCATTTAAGTCAGACTCCCGACGTGGACACAATTGTATGTTAGAGTCTCCATTTCCGTAAAATATTGACTTTCGTTTTGTGGTGCCAGAGTTTTGTCTAACTATATTTATAATTAATATTAAACAACTTAAATACTGCTTATATATTACACATGATTAAATTCTGACCAATCAAAATCAAGGAAGGGGTAGGAAAAATAAATATATTCTGACCAACTCAAATCAAGGAAGGGGTAGGAAAAATAAATGCATTACGTTGCAGTATTTTAAAAGTTCAATATATTTTAAAACACATTTTGATGCTAAAGTTGACTTATTTAACATTTTCATAATAATTTAATAAAAAATAATGTGATGAACCCACAAAGTAATATCATTTTTCATCAAATTGCAAAACCGTAATAACGTTTTCATATAATTGTAACAAAGTAATAACATATTTCAGATAAATTTTCAACAGTTGTAAAATATTTAAGCAAATTGTAACAAGATTAGAAAATATTACAACAAAGTAGTAACATATTTCAGAAAATTTCAACAAAGTTGTAAAATATTTATCAAATTGTAACTAAAATAATAAAAATATTGCAACAAAGTAATAAAATAATGATGTTAATTGGGACAAATCAATACATTATTTCGAAGACGGACAACAAATTAAAAAGAATATTGTAATAAATTGTGAAGTCTTTCAGTAAATTACAACAAAGTAATAACATATTTCGGAAATATTTCACCAGATGTAAAATATTTAAGCAAATTGTTATAAGATTATAAAAATATTGCAACAAAGTAATAAAATAATACAACATTTTAAACTCTAGATCAATCCATTTTATAGAAAATTAAATTTTATCTCTATAATATATGAATAAAATCCTAAGAAAATTACGTTAACTGTATGAAAAATACAAATTTATCGTAAAAACATGTGTGTATTACACACAACATACGAGACATAATTTTTAATCAAGCTATTTTATAGAAAATTAAATTTTATCTATATATTATATGAATAAAATCCTAAGAAAATTACGTTAACGTATAATAAATACAAATTTATCATAAAAACATGTGTGTATTACACACAAAACAAGATACATAATTTCTAATCAATCCATTTTATAGAAAATTAAATTTTATCTATATATTATATGAATAAAATCCTAAGAAAATTACGATAACGTATAATAAATACAAATTTATCATAAAAACATGTGTGTATTTCACACAAAACAAGATACATAATTTCTAATCAATCCATTTTATAGAAAATTAAATTTTATCTATATATTATATGAATTAAATCCTAAGAAAATTACGTTAACTGTATGAAAAATACAAATTTATCGTAAAAACATGTGTGTATTACACACAACATACGAGACATAATTTTTAATCAAGATATTTTATAGAAAATTAAATTTTATCTATATAATATATGAATAAAAATTCAAGAAAATTACGTTAACCGCGCGGAAAAATACAAATTTATCGTAAAAACATGTGTGTATTACACACAAAGCGACAAACTAAAGTTTTAATTGAGCCATTTTGTAGAGAATTAAATTCTGCCTATACATGGTTACACTTAAATCCCAATCGAACAAAGAGAAAAGAGAGAAAAAGAGAGAGAAAAAACAGTAGAGTTTATCACATTATTAGAATATTTTAATTCGTTAGTAACTCATATATTAGAAATAATTTTATATATCCTCATCACTTATAGCCCCCAGATTTTCCACTAATCCTCCCAACAAATATTTCTTTGAAAATTTTATTAAATATTTTTTATTAAAGTCATTATTTTAATGAATTTCATGAAATAATTTTAAATAAATGCAATTAATATATTTCCATCTTATCTATGCCACTTCTCGCTATATTTACATTTACTTTCCATTAATGAATAATTCAAGCACTTATTTTCACTTTTTTGAATTTCAATATTAATTAATCATAGAATAATGATGATTCTTACCACCTGAGAATAATATTGTTAATTTTATCTCTGTGTTATCTTTCGATTTTACGCTGCTTACCATTTTAGAATAAGATTTTTTATTAAAATTTGTGTTAATTTGACTGATTCAATTTGATGGAGTTATAGTTAATTCGTTTTATTATATATACTCTGAGTTTATCCGACAACATATTTTCTCCCTCTATGGGTACTGCTTGTAAGGGTATTGGTCGTAAGGGTACTGGTGTGTTTTATTTAGGCAAATATTTGGTTATTATTTGGCGTTAAATTCATTGGTAATTTTTTAGAGTTAGCGGGATTTTACCAACATTTTTTTTTGTGAATTTCATGTTAATTGAAAGAATATTTAAGGCTTAGTGTTAATTCTAAGATAAATTTAATTAATTTCTTGATAATTTGCTATATTTTATTGACTTGTTTTTAAATTTTAAATAAAAATTAATTTTTAATGAGGTTAATAATCAAGTGATAGGATAAATTTTGATGATAATGACTTGTAATGATATTGAATTTGACTAAATTAATATATCAATATATTTTTCTAAGAATATTTACACATTGATGATACTTTAAAATATTGAAAATCTAAAGTTGAAACCAGCTAATTTTATCATGATGATATATTTGAAATCTACTTGAAAATTATTGTAAAATATACTGAAATTTGTGATTTTGAAAGATATATCACGTTATAATTGCTATATAATTGGCTGAATCGATGATCTATCAATATATTTCATCTCTAATTAGATATTTGATGGTGAATGTGGTGAAATATTTGTAGGAAATATTCATTTTAGCGAATTTTGATCTTTTACTGAGGTCTTTGAATTTAGCTACTAAATTATTTCAATGGAAGAATGTTTGTAACAATTAAATAAAATTCATATTTTGAAGAATTTCTATGGATTTTAAGATATATTAAAGGGCTCAAGTGGGTGAAATTATATTCGGTTGGATTTAGTGAAGGTTAAGATGTTAATATATGATTTTTAAGGGGGTTTTTAAAATGCTAGAAATATTTGGTGAGGGATCGGTTAATGTTTTGAATATTTATATATTCTTATTGGTAAAATATCAAATTTTGAAGGGAAATAGTCAGCTGTGAATAGTTCCTGTGAAATTATATCGTTTTAGAGGTTGCACAGTAATTTATGTTTCAGAACCAGTTTTAATTAATTATCCACGGTTTTATTAATGGTTAATGATCAATTTACTTGTTTTTGACAATGAGAAATTTGAAATCTTTAGAATTAATTGATATCAATGGTTATTGCTTTAAATTATTTTTATTTAAGAAGTTATTTTATTCATTTTGGGGATATCGTTGACAAAGCTTGAGAAATATTAACTTAAAAGAATTGGAAAACAACTAAAGAAAAATGATCTTTGAAGGAAATTTATGATTTTAATTAGAAATTAAATCGGTTGAATATCTATTGAAGGAATATTGTTATCGGATGGATAAATGATATTTTCCTAAATTACCTTTGCTAAATATTATTTTAAATGACTAAAAATGACAAAGTTAACCAATATTCATAAATTTATCGTACAAAATATCCCTGTTTTGGTTACTCAAACATCTTAAATTTCTCGCAAAGATATATTACGTCTAATGATCATCTAATTAAATTAGAAAATAATTGTTACTTTTTAATATATATTTCTAACTAATAAGCCCCTTAATTGGATAAATGATAACCATATTTCTATTATGACTCCTTTAATTATTTTTGCCTCAAACAAATTTACTCCAAATGATAAAGAATTTAAAATTATCAATGAATAATGACCATGTTTTCTCATATTATTAACTATTGTAACGAACATTAGATGAATAAATTAATTTTTGCTTTAAATGACTACAAAGTTAACCAATAAATTAGTCGCTCGACATAAGTGTAAAGTTACATTTAAAATATTCACGAATTTCTGATCATCTCACTAAATTACCTAAGAATTTCTAAATGATTAATATACCTTTGCGACATGTTGAATGTGACCAGTACCCTTGCTAGCAATACCCATAGGGGGACAGAATATTTTGTCGGATAAACTAGGAGTATATGGTCTTTATTGATATATCAAAATACTGTTATTTATAAATCAACTAAAAAATACTCAAAAATACTATATTATTTTACTGAATGATACCTTAAATGTTTTTAATATACATATTTCTAAAATAAATCAACAGTTCAAACCAACAACATGTATGCAAGACCACCCATTGTTAATTTATTTCCAGTGTCACATCTTTCAAGAATGCCGTGAGTGTTTAAAGAAAGCTGAGCTAAAAGAAACTTTCCAGATAACAACTCTCCTGAATGTTTTGAACAAAAATGAGCGAAATTGAGAACAAACGATTAGATGGCGATTAACTTCTGGCCACAACCCTAACAACATGAAAATTAAGATTTTAATTATTGAATTCGTTGTTTTCTGCATGGAAATACTAACAGAATATTTTTTAATTCAAAAAATCTTCATTATAAATTTTTGAATTTAAAAAATTAAATGAAGGATATATAAGTGTACATAATATTATAATATTATATAAAATTATACTGTATTTATTAATAAATTTAGAATACATAAAATTATAATATTATAATATTTTATAAAGTTATACTATATAATAATGTTTAAATATGCTTAAATAACTAAATTGTTTAAATATGTTTAAATACTAAATTTAAATTATTTAAATTTAAATTAATTAAATATAATTATGATATAACTTTATTTCTTTCGTTTTAGTATCCATAAAGTAAGTAAATAAAGAATTTACTACAATATTTTAATTATTTTACTTAGTAATGAAGAAAATGAATTATATGATTATGAAGAAGATGAGTCAGACAAAATGGTGAAACACTAAAAGACTTATGTTCTGGATTTAGAGATTTCTTATTAAAACATGAATTATATGATTATGAGGAAGATGAACCAGACAAAATGGTGAAACACTAAAGGAGTTATGTTCTGGATTTTTTAAATGAATTAGCTGATTGTAGGTGTCCTTCAACATGAATGTTTACTTAAATTATGTAAACTTTCTTTCAACGAATGTCAAGAAAAATGGGAAAACCGATGTTTTAACAATTAGATATTGTAAAATATTCGTTACACCTGAAGAATATTATTATTAATGTAAGACATGAATTAATTCTTTAAAATATATATATTATATTTAGGTATCTGTGTTTTATGGTGGGAAATGTCATTGAAAAAGTATACCACAAATAACAGTTGCCTAATTTATCAAGCCTGTGACGATAAAATGCTAGATAATGTAAGTTAATTGATTTTAAATCAATATAAATTTTAGCAATGATAGTTGACACCGCATCAGAAACTAAGAAATATTCGCAAGATGTATTCCATGAAATCACTATCAAATGGCCTGATGGAGAGATTAATTTTGAGATAGATTACCAACAGAAGAGCGAGAAAAATTTGTAAATTAAATATAATAGGGTTGGGTGGGTCCTCTTTATCCCTTAATTAATATATATTTACAAGCTGATCGTCATGGTGGGCGGTTGTAATCCAACTAGTGGGAGGCCTCTGTAAATATATATATTTGTGTTAGTGAAAACATTAATTAATTTGGTTATAGTGCCAATGACGCATGTATTTTGAAATTATACGTTTCGAATGTGCTGGTAGTTGACTACCCATGCTAGGCGTAATGTTCCGTACGGAAAGCTATAATGCCCAGGTTCTTCTGACCCCACTTGGGGGAGGCACAGACGACCCTTGTGGACGCGAACAAATATCCACCGTGTCTTTCAGGCACAGATATTTGGTCACTGCTCATTAGGCCTGGCAATACTAAATGCATAAACTTTGCCTTGTCCTCTCTTGTCTTGATTTTTATCGTTTAAATATTAAAGTGTGTGTGATAAGTTTTATTTACTAACCTTAATAAACCATAATATGCTTTAAACTCGAAAACCCTTGCGACATGTTGAGTGTGACTAGTACCCATATGAGCAATACCCATAGGGGGACAGAATATTTTGTCGGATAGACTAGGAGTATATACACCCATGTTAAACAAGGTATGTGTATATAGAATGTGTGTGTAAAATTATTGTCAACTTCCCGTGAAGGCAAACACAGAATATTGCAAACATATAATAATTCTCTACCCCATAACTTAGTGTGTAAAAATTATTTTAGGTTTTTGACTAATTATAATAATAATAATAATAATAATAATAAAGTTTAATGGGTTGTATAAAAAATATTTAGGTTTTCACTAATATTGATAATAATAATTGTTAATGGGTTATGTGTGTAAAAATATTTTATGTTTTTGACTAATATTTGCAATAATAATAATAATAATAATAATAATAATAATAATAAAGTTTAATGGGTTGTATAAAAAATATTTAGGTTTTCACTAATATTGATAATAATAATTGTTAATGGGTTGTGTGTGTATGTGTAAAAATATTTTATGTTTTTGAATAATATTTGCAATAATAATAATAATAATAATAATAATAATAATAATAATAATAATAATAATAATACTTTGAAATTGTATTTGAAAATAATTTACGACATGTTGAATGTGAGTAGTACCCTTGTGACCAATACCCATAGGGGGACAGAATATCTTGTCGGATAAACTCGGAGTATATATAATAATAATATTAATAATAATAATAATAATTAAAATAATAATAATAATAATAATAATAATAATAATAATAATTAAAATAATAATAATAATAATAATAATAATAATAATAATAATAATAATAAAACTTAGAAACTAAAAACTTAGAAAATAATAATTATTTTAATAAATGACCTTGAAAAATTAAATGACCTTGAAAATTAAATGACCTTGAAAAATTAAATGACCTTGAAAATTAAATGACCTTGAAAATTAAATGACCTTGAAAATAAAAAGATTACTTAATTAAAACAAAAAATTAAATTAAAAAATGACCTTGACCTTGACCTTGATGAGTCATCATGATGAGTCATATGACCTTGGGAATGACCTTGATGAGTCACGCGACCTTGAAATGTCCTTGATGAGTCATGGCCTTTGTTTAAAATTTGACCTTGAAAATAATATTTTGAAAAAATAAATGACCTTGAAAAATGGTCTCGGAAAAACGTTAATAACTTTGCCGATGTTAATGATGATGATACCTTCTATGGCTCAATTGAAAGGTCTTAGACTAAGCTTCAAAATAAGCTATCGATTAATAAATTCGGATAATGGGAACGATAACTTTTGGGATGAAAAAAAGTGTGAGCCCGCTGGGCCAATTAATAATATTTTGAATAATAATAATTTAACGTTGAAAAGATGGTGGTCATCAATTATTAATAACATTAAAACTATTAAAGATATATCAGATACCTATAGCTCATTCGAAAGGTCTTGGACTGAGCTTTAAGATGAGGTATCGTCCAATAAAATTCGTTGGTGGGAACATTAATTTTTGGGATGAAAAAAAGTATTGGCCCTCTGGGCCAATTAATTAAAACAAAAAATTAAATTAAAAAAAATAATAAATGACCTTGACCTTCACCTTTTATTAAAAAAAATTTTCCCGGGGGGAGGGGGGGGGTATATGTGGCCCAGAGGGCCCATGGCCTAGATGGCCCATAACATACTACTAACGAGTAAAGTTAAAAAATTGACACTCCATGTTTTGAACTTTTAAAAGATGTTAGAACCATAGTTGTACTATTTTTGTTTAAATAAACTTAGTTTGAACTAATTAAGCACTTAAATTAGGTTGCGGGTATAACAGCCAAAATTTAGGAACATAAATAATCAATAATGACTTAAATTAGCATTGTTTAAAGACTTTATCCGCGTAATTAATTGTGTTTTTGGAAATTTACATAAAATATATAGTTTTAGGTCGTAATAAAACAATAATAAATAAATATCAATAAGTTTTATTACTATTATTTTACAAAGTAATTTCAGTGTGCCATAATTCAAAGCATAGCATAGGACACAATACAGGTTTTGAAATGCAATTCTTGCAGCAATATGACGTTTCGCTTCTTCTTCCTTCTTTGTAGCATTGTATACATCTCTGAAAATACGATTTTCGCTGATAATTTTCATGAGTAATTTTTTCTGGAAAATGCTGAGTGTCATCATTAGTGTTGTTATTTTTATGTCTTCGTGCATGTTTATAATCTCGGAGCCTAAAATAAACTGTTGCAGATGTGACACAGTGCTTCTAGCCCTATGTTGGTAAACATACATTTCGACAGCTATAGCAGCATTGTCTGAAAATGATATTTTCATTTTTGACGGCTATTGCAGTCATGTTACATTTTTGACGGTTATGGACGCAAGTGTCCGTCAACGTGTTAATAAAAGTAAAAATACCACTCCTTTACTACTTATTAAAAGACAGTAACTAATAAATATTTTCTTTTTCACGCATAAGAGAATTGATTAAATAGTTTTATTTATAATACTACCTCTGCTCCAAATTAAACGATTTCAATTGTTCCAAATTAAATGAGCCATTTTTTAATTTAAGCTACGTAACTATTAGGAAACAATGTTTTTATGATAATTTCACTAAAAATAATATCATTTAGAACAATTTAAGCTAAACTCTAACCACATATAACAATTCATAAACAATACATTTTTTTATTGTACATTTTTTTATATACTAAATATGACATATTAGTTGATATTATCACGTGCAAGAATGCCATTTGAAACTTGAATAACTTCAATTTTATACCGAATCCTAATAAATAGCCATAGTTCTCAAAGAAGTTTTTTCCTTTGACATGCACACCCGTTACTAGTTATTGTTACTTCTACAATTCATTATATTCTCCATAGGAATTTTTCGATGTTTATTGTTATTGTATGAAATTGAGAAAACCTAAATCTAGAACTCTGAGGTCATGCAAATTGTATGGAATTTTATTTATTGAAATTTATTTCAATATTCACTGTTTGTCAGATTCCAGTGAAACTTTGGGAATTTGTTGTTTCCGTGTCAGTGGTGTAAGGTTTCTGTATGTCATGTTTAAAAATTTTTGCGGGATTTCGCTAGTTTATCATAAAATTTAAGAGTTAATTTAAAACAGTTATATTAAATGAAAGAAAATCAGATTAAATCATTTAAAATACATGAAATATAAAATAAAATTTAATAATAATATTAAAACCAAACCGAAGCTCAATTGACATTTCTAATTAAATATCTTATTAATGATAATCAATTGCGCTTTGGTGTATCAATAAAAATATCAATAATATCAATAATAATATCAATAAAAATAATAAATTACTTGATTTTCTCACACAATCCCAATTCTGGTGGAATATTGCTGATTGCATTGTTAGAAATATTCAAAACCTCTAGATTAGACAACATTTTGATTTTATCATAATCAATTATTGTTAATCCGCAATGTGACATAACTAAAGTTTGCAAATATTTCATTCGGCTGACGACATCTGGGATTGTGTTGCCAATATCATTGTATGATAAAACAAGGTGTGAAAGAGAACTCATTTCCGACAAAGATTCCGGCAAAATTCGTATTTTATTGAAGCTGAGTTATGATTAACAGTCAATTACTACAGTTATTGTTTGGAGTATACCTGATATCTAATCTGTGTAGAACAGAGAGTGACGATATGGAATTGGGTAACTCGGATATTTGATTGTTACTTAAATCGAGTTCTTGAAGAGTGTCAGAAAATTGAAAAATCCTATGTACAGTTTTATGACCAAAATTAATGAAAATAGTTTGCAGCCTACTTAAAAGGAAATAAGACGAATTTATTGCCATTTAAATTGATTGCCTTGACGGAAATGGAATGTAATGAATTTAATATTTCCTCAGATAAATCTGTCAAATTTCGAGAAGATAATTTGACAATTCCTGTGGCTCTTAAATCTGTTTGATCGATAAAACTTGAGTCGTCTTTAATCGTCGCTCTATTTAACGCTTGCAAACCAGGCCCAAAGGACTTATGCTCTTCTTCTTGAGTGTTACGCATACGTAAATATCTTTTTATTGATTCTGCACCACTCTATAGGTACTAAATCAATATTTAATAAAAATAATCTATCAAACGTTTATAATCGAACGCTTAAGCATTCTAAACGGGTTTCCATCAATAGAAAGGCATTTAAGTCCTTCCATATCCCCTAAAGACAATGGTAATCTAAAAATAATTTTATAATAAAAATTGAATTATAAATAAGATCCAAAAAAGAATTTGTTAGTGAATACCAATTACCTTGAAACACACATGACAAGTGAATAATTACTAGTGGGTAGAAATTTCGATAAGATATATAATGTATTATTTTACTAAGAATACTTGAAAAGTTTAAGTAAAATTAAAATTATTCCATCCATTATGAAAATATATTTTAATTTACTGTCTGTCAACATCAAGATGAAATCAAATTTTCAAAGTTTTATTAAACCCATACATCAGGTTGTCGAGTACCAATTTGTGTAATGATACAAGTTTGAACCGTTTACAGAAAACTCATGGAAATCTATACTCCTTTCGTACTATATTTTACAATGATATTAGAAAGTGACAGCTTTGTCGAAATAAATATAATTAAATTTACAAGGAAAAGTTTGAATCGATTATATCAACTGGAAAAGTTTTTTCTAGAATATAGGCACGATACTAAATGTTTTCTCGGCCTAAATTAAGCTTCTCTTACTATTACCGTTACTCTTTAAAATTTCAACATGTATAATTTTTAGATTCTTTTCAAATTTTTTTTTGAGGCACACCGGGTGCCCGACACTGAATTAGATCAACAAATTAAATTTAATCACAAACTTTTGCTACAAAATTTGTGTTAGTCTACCAATAGTAGTTTATTGATTTCTGGGAATTCAGTCTTCGTAAAGAATTTTTAAACATATATTATAAAAATTTAACAGAAAATTATAATAAAAGTCCATTACAAAACTCCATAATTCTCGATTAGGATTATCAATATAACAAATTAATTTTTGTTATCTTCGTTGTTTCAGGCCAGATCAATATTTTATTTTCATTTAACACGAATTTTCGACAAAGCCTTTTACAGTTAAATAAATAAATATTGATTTATCATCTGTAAAGAAATGAAGATTAAGGAAATTGTAGAAAAAAATAAATCAATGATAACATTTATAGTGAAAATTTACATAAAAATCTTTAAATTTGCTATCTTCAATTCATTTTAGACTATCGAGCAGTGGCGTACGCAGGGGGGGTTACTGGGGGTTTAAACCCCCCCCCCCCCCATGATTCCAAAAACAATATAAAAAACTATAATTAATAAATATATAAACTTAAAACAATTTAAGAAATATTCCGAATGCCGATATATATATATATATATACAGGCCCGAAAAGAGGGGGGGTTTGATGGGGAAAATACCCGGGGCCCCGGAGAAAAAATCTATTATGATTTAAATCACTTGATTTTTTTATGAAAAAATCATGATTTCAATTTGTAGGAACTATGTTCCTCCTTTTGTAGTGTGTGTGTGTGTGGGGTACGTCTGGAGAGTGTCCGTTTCCAAGATTGCTTTCGGAACCCCCGTTGCGAAAAAGTCTACACGGCACAAACGCATCTTGCAGTAATGGTAAGCACATGTGGCAATCTTTTGTTTGTCAAGAGTCAAGTGCTTGCTATCACTAGTTTTTGACATTTTGAGCCTGTTTCATTATTTACAAACTCTATTATTATTTAACTAAAAGAAAAATTACAAACATTAATAGTGTAGTAAGTGTAGTTGTTTGATCAATGTGAAAATCACCAGGAAGAAGCGGATAAAGTAATCGTGTTTGTGAACTAAGCCGAAAGTGAATAAGAAATTAACCTAAGCGTTGGGCTAGAAAGCATTTCTTTACCGGTGCTGGAGTGCTGAAGTCTAATTTTCGATTATTAGTAATTAGCAGTCAATGGGAGACCACCATCGACTCCGATATTCGCGACGTGGATGAATTAGAAATGACACCAAGTGACGAATTCAGAACAAATGTTTTCAATGTTTTCTTAGATTGTATTATTGGAAAAATTGCAAGAAGATTTAATGCGGCTAAAGAAATTGATTCTTTATTTAATGTATTATGGTTATTTCATAACCTTAATGATGAAGAAATACAAAAGAAGTCCGAAAAATTACAAAAGGTATATGAAAATAATATTGACCATAATCTTGGTGAAGAAATACTCCATTTAAAATCAATTTATTATGCCAATATACAAAACAAATCTCTATCGCCCATTGAGTTACTAAACATCATTAAAAAAATGAAACTGGATGTATTGTTTCCCAACATAATAATAGCAATAAGATTATTTTGTACGATCCCTGTAACCGTTGCTGAAGCAGAACGATCCTTTAGTGTTTTAAAAAGGATAAAAGATGTTTTGAGATCCACAATGTCACAACACCGATTGAATGATTTAGGAATGTTGTCGATTGAATCTGAAATGGCTAAGAAAATTGATTTTCAAGACGTAATTAATTTGTTTGCTAGGCGCAAGGTTCGGAAAGCAACATTCTAAAAAATAATTTGTTTTTTGTACTATTTTTGTAATTTTAGTTGTAAACGTTTTCATTTTTGTAAGAGAATTTTTGATGAATACATTGTTCCAATAACAATTAGGACATTTTTCGGTTTCCCGCTTCATTTTTTAAATAGCCCAAAGTCCGAGGGGAAAATTCTTTTTTCACGCTCTTGGCAGGGCCCCCACAAGAAGTATATCCCCGGGCCCAAAAAGTCCTCTTGGCGGCCCTATATATATATATATATATATAAATAACCCCCCCCCTCTATATATATATAAAAAGTAATATATATAACCCCCCATGGATTCATCCTGCGTACGCGCCTGCTATCGAGTATTATTTTGTTGTATATTTAACACAAATTTTCAATACGGTATTTTTCGGGTATTAAATTATGAAAATAAAATTTTTTTTTAAATCTTACGCTTTCATATCATTGTTACTCAAGTCTAAATTTGACAGACTTGTCAAAATAGAAATTTCTTCAGGGATATCTGCAATTTTATTGTTAGCAATTGTAAATGTACAGATGTTTGGGATTTTTGATAAATGATCCTTTGTGATTTCAGAAATCATGTTATGAGTCAATGAAATTTCCTAGTCAGATTTTTTTAATAAATTCTTGACATGAAAATAATTCACTTTTAAATTTTTATTCGGTAAAACAATTGGGAACTTTGTTAGACGGTTTACATGTAACCAAATTTGCTGGACTGGTGCACAAAATCCTTCGGAAAACGTTTGTAATTTATTCTGAGACAGATCCAATATTTGTAAATCTAAATAGAAATTTGAAAAATAAATATATTTGAACATAAATATATTTTAATGATGTAATACAACTGGAAAGGAAAGGAAACTTAAAATAAAATTAGCAATTGAAAACGCCATTTTCATTCTCAGCCAGTTTATTAGACCTACTTAAGAAGGCTTCCGAATCGTTTATTTCCCCTAGTCAAACAATAATTATCTTCTTAATGGTTCTTTTGAGAATATTAAAAGATAATTCGCACACTGTTAATAAATTTTAATGCGTAAAATGACTATAATAAAACAGTATCATTGCAGCTAAACTTACAGCCTTGTCAAAATTTATGCAACTCCTTTAGATTTCTTAATAGATAAGAATAAATATGTTTCAATTAATTTTCTAAATATTTAAAAATTGAATATCCACTTCTAAATAAATTCTATAAAAATTTCTGGAAAATGATCAGAAAGAACGATTAAATTTGGATAATAATTCTAAATCAAAATGTCATTAGATTTTGTTGGCAAAAATAAAAAAAAACTGCACTACACTGTGTACTACTGTATCAATATTTATCATCATCACGTTCTGAATAAGCAGCACCGTTAGATCGCATGACTAGTAGCGTGCCAGAATCTCAGATTTCACAAATTAATTGGTTTTTAGTTTTGAAGACATTTTCTTTTACTTTAGTATAGGTGACAAATAAACTACCTTCAAAAAAGTTTCGCTTTGATTTGACATTAAAATGAATTTGGATTTTATTATAGTAATGCTTCAATTTCTTAAGACTTCTTTTTCACTGCCTAATATTTTTTGTGTAATATTCTGATATGGATTTGCATTTATTATCATTGACACTTTCCAACTATCTACTGTACTCATACATGTTTCGCATAAAATGTGCCTATCCAGGCTTTCTGGCATCTAATACTTATTGACCATACAACAGTTATTATTAATAAAATCAGCAAATTGGTTAATTTCTTCCCATTTGTTTGGTTTCGACTCTGCTGCACCTGTTAATTAATATTGACTGTTTTTGTTTATCCGAAATTTAAAATTAATTAATTAATCGTTTATTAATTTTGGTATTTTTTTTATCATATTTCAATATTTCTCTAACATTGATCACAAATCTTTCAATTTATTGTTTTACTTTAACTTATTGTTTATTATTTTGATATCTATATATTTATTTAAATCTCATTATTTTAAAATAATTTGATCGATTTTTTCATTTGAGATTTCATTTATATTCATTTAGATTTCAACTATTGATTAATATTTTCTTGGGTGAAAAACTAAATGAAAATAAATGAAAGATAGACTTGAGCACTATGAGATGTTTTCAGCTGAGAATTAAATATTTCAATGATTTATTAAAATAATTTTAAATGATAAATAATTGAATATTTAAAATAACTTTTAAAAACATTTTAAAATTGAATTTTTTAAATTGAAATTCTTAAATTAAAAAAGTTTTTAATAGTAAATCATTTTTAAATAAATATATTTTAAATATCGAAATGTTAATAATTGGTTTTGAAAATATTTTATTCAACGCTGAAAATTAGTTTGGAAATTATACAATATTTCATTAAATAAATACTTGGAATTATGACGTTAACTTTTGAACCGGATTTAAAAATTAATTTAGAAGATGTGTTAGCAGCTTCTAATAAGCACATTTATTGACAAATAAATAATTGGATTAAAATCCGCTTATAAAATAAAGTAGTACACTTAAATAAATACTTGCAGGGCAGTTCAGGATAATATGAGCCAATAAATAGATTCAGTTAACCGCGTTTATCTTTATATTTTTAGGAACGCAAAAAATTTATCTAATTATCCAAAATCAAATAACAAGTTTGACTAATAGTTATTAAAAGATGTAGCTTACTATGTAGTCGTTCCAGAGTAAATGGCATTGATGTAATTTGATTATATGATAAATCCAATTTCGTGAGTAAGTATAGCTCATTAACTTGAGGTGGAAACTCAACAATGTCATTGTGAGAAAGATCCTAAATTATTATCATTTTAATTAATTTTTATCAATTTCACAAACTAAAAAGCTGAAACAAATCTAACAACTTAATAAATCATTATTAGAAATGTAGATTTTATTTGTTTTAAATTTTGTATATCAACCTTATTGAAGTTATGATGAGTCCAAATAAATAAAATTTGAAAAATCGTTATTTTGGTATGAACAAGTAGTGAACGAAAAAAAAGGAAAAATATGTAAAAAAAGTAAATTTGCCATTATGGTCGACATTAAAATTTATTAGCAAATTGTGAAATACATCGAGAATTTAAGTTAGATATGCAAGTATTTTCCCATAAAAATAGTTTGAAGAGGAATTCCATTAGATCTCAAACCAGGATTTGAACGAATACATTTCAAAGGAACACATGGAATCAAATAATCATAATGTTTCTACCGAAATAGTTTATAAGCTCACCACAAAAAATATAATTATTACTAGATATAACATGATATAATAAAAAGCAACAAAATATAACGGATCAAAAATTTAAGAAACCCATACATGATTTTCAAATAATACAATTCATATTAATATTTAAAAACCTGTTTCACAAAATATATTATTTTAAATCAGCCAAGCACAACCTTTTCAACGCTGTGGGCCGCATTAGCAAATTAATAATCGAATGTGGGCGACAGGACAATTACAAAAACCAAAACTCTAGAACCAGTTATTATTATACACTTTATTATAAAAAAAAGAAAATTAACATTCAAAATAATTCATAATACCTCAAAATATTTTTGTGGTTGTATATTAGATGCCAACTTTTTCATATCTGGGGTAATATTTGTAGTAGCTACTTTTACCACGGCATTTAAATTTTCATTTGTAAGTCGGTTTCTTTGAATTGATTTATTCAACTTCATTATTGAAAAATGTTTGCTCACAAATATACGTACTTCCCAATAAACTTCCACATAACGCTGCATTTTGTAGTAAATATGGAAAGTTTTCTTTAAGAAGACATCTATAGAAGTTCATTAAATCCCCTTCCTTAAATTTAAAATTCTTCGTTACACTGAATATCAATAAGCTCAAGTTGGAATTTCGATTCGGCATTTTCATGTGATGCTTCGAAAGGATTGCGTAATGTTGAACAAATATGTTGAACATTACTTTGTCGCTGTCAAAGTCTTCAAATCGTACATTGAAAGATTCCTCCAGTTGTTGAATATAAATACCATACTGATTACTGTTCATATTGTACTTTTTAAATATTTGATCACAGTTCGAAAAGTGACACCTATTATTGTTGGTAATTTGGGAATGGAACAATGATAACTTGATTCGAAAAACTGACACATCACTATGTAATTTCGTTATTAATTGACATTTTCCTTGAAGTTTTCTGTTCAGATCATTTAAATGGCTGCAAATATCTGTTAAAAACGCTTCATTTCAAATCGGATTATTTTCTTATGCATTTCAATGTAATTGCATAATTTCACAATTAGTATACAACAAATTAATTTTATTTAAAGATACAAATTATAAATAAATTATGGCCGCAGCAAATATAAAATCGGGCCGCGGGTTGTGCATGGCTGTTTTAAATTGTAAAATTTTTAAATTAGCTTTTAGATATTAAAAAGAAATTTTACTAAATATTTAACTTGTGTTATAAATAAGTAACTAAATATATTCCTTGATATTAGAAAATATACGCAATTACTTGATAAAGTTTCAAAGTTCAATAAAAAATATGTAAAATTTCAAACAAAAATTTAAAAACTGGTATTTACACATTGACTACTTAATTATATTAATCTCATTAAGTATTGTTAAAACTGGAACAGATATACATAGAATTATATATTGTCAAAAGTTTTAATTCGTAAAGTAAAACAAATCAAATCTAAAGTCAACGAATGTTCCACCGATACTCAGAGGATCTCAAATAAAAAAAATGATAAAAGCTTAGGGACACAAAATTAGTACTTTTACTACATAACACTCATACATAAAAAACCGTCTGTTACAATTTCACAGGTTTAAATTGCCAATATAAAATTTGGAACATCCCTATTGTATAACTAGAAAATATATATCGTACAAATAGACTCCAATACAGTTGTAGAGGTTAATCAGCCCACAACAAAAGAACTTATGATTGAAGAAAAAAAAGAGATAAAATAGACAGTTAAACACGCACAAGACAATTTGATTTTGAAAATTGAGAAACAAAAGTCTACTTCTGAAACTCCAGGATCTTAAAGAATCGGGATTGGCAACAAATGATAATCTTGTGCAGCTGAAGAAAGCAAAAGAATGCCTAAGTGACGATGAAAATCGATTGAAACTATTACAAAAAGACGCAGAAAAAAAGAGAAAAAACAAGCTGAGCTAAGAGCAACTATGAAAGATCTGTCAGATTCAAACCCACAACTGAAGAAATTTGCACGAGATAGAACTGGCTGTCCATCACTGGAAGAAACCCAATCTGATTTACATAATGCCATAATCGCTCTTGTGACGCATGGTGCTGGAGCTGACAGGAAGAGACGTACTGAAATTCTCAATGTCTGCTGCACATTGGATGACCTAGTTTCTAAACATAGAAAAATGGAT
This sequence comes from Schmidtea polychroa, assembly GCA_959609185.1. Lineage (NCBI taxonomy): Eukaryota > Metazoa > Platyhelminthes > Tricladida > Dugesiidae > Schmidtea > Schmidtea polychroa. The sequence goes on along the minus strand of CAUHTR010000998.1, from coordinate 22,991 downwards.
TACACACTTAGTTGATCGGCTCTTTACTTACGTCTAATCCCACGCAGGATCGACTCAAATGAAGGGAAGAAGCACGTGAATGTTGTTCCAGTGAAACTAAGACGCCCAGAAACAGTCAACACAAACATCACGTTGATGCGGATTTCACATTTGCAACAAAGGAGTATTTGAAATTCGTTGCTGCCTTGTTTGGGCCATCGGCAGTCTTTGTTCTATCAATAGATGACAAAGCCAAGGTACCACTTGGTCTAGCAGCAGCAAGTAAACAGGCGCCAATTCTCATGTGTCTCGAATACGAAGTTCGCCTTTCTGATCATGATTTCGTTATTGCGGGCAGGCACAAACTTACTCCATCAGTGTATGCAGCCTGCGTCATCAAAGCACCAAGTGAACATGCATCATTCGATATTTCTTATTCTGGGCCAATGTACATCGCTATCAGAAGTGCGAAACATGATGGCAGTACATCTTTCAGTCATGGTAGAGATATCGAACACCTCATTGAATTGGAATCATTCCAAGAAGTTGCGAAGCTTAATGGAGTTGTTAACCCGATTTTTCTAGCCTTTGTAGATGGAGGGCCAGATAAAAATCCAACATATCCAAAAACTTTGGCAGTGGCTGTTGACCGATTTAAAACTAAAGTACAAGATAGGTGACAAATTAATGTCACTTTGGCAGAGGCTAGCCATTAAACTAAAGTACATCGCTATCAGAAGTGCGAAACATGATGGCAGTACATCTTTCAGTCATGGTAGAGATGTCGAACCCCTTATTGAATTGGAATCATTCCAAGAAGTTGCGAAGCTTAATGGAGTTGTTAACCCGATTTTTCTAGCCTTTGTAGATGGAGGACCAGATGAAAATCCAACATATCCAAAAACTTTGGCAGTGGTTGTTGACTGATTTAAAAAATACAATCTTGACTTCTATATCACAATGACACATGCACCAGGTTAATCGGAATTCAATTACGTTGAAAGACGAATGGTACCTCTCAGCAAAGAACTTGCCGGCATCATTCTTCCTCACGACTCATATGGTAGCCATCTCAATGCTTCAGGATGTGCAATTGATGACAATTTGGAAAAAACAGAATTTTAAGAAAGCAGGTGAAGTGCTATCTGAAATTTGGAGGAACATGACGTTAGATGGTATTCCAGTTGAGGCAGAGTATGTAGAGAATGCTACACTGAGTGTTGAGAATGTAGATGAAGGATGGATGACACGTCACTGTAGAATTTCTCAGTATATGCTGATGATTGTGAAGTGTCAATCTGTGAAATGTTGCAGCAAAATGCGAACATCCTGGTTAGAGGTATTTCCGGATCGTTTTCTACCAGCACCATTTCCAGTCAGAATTACATCCAGTGGGCCAGATATACCAGATCCTAGCGATGTCAAGACAGGTTACAAATTAATGTCACTTTGGCAGAGGTTAGTCATTAAACTAAAGCCAGCATCCAGCAAAACTTACAAAGGCGAGATACCGTATGATATGTACTGCCCAAGTTTAAAACCCAAGGATATTGAATCAAGGGTTTGCGAATCCTGCCAAATCTACATGCCCTCACATGCAGCCATAATGCGTCATCGTAAAAATGGTGACTGTTCAGGCACTTTTCAACAAAAACTGTAATGGATGTTGAAGACGAAGCAGAAACTGAATGTCTGGAGACAATCGAAGAAAGACACAACAGTTCGTCTGTATCCCCAGCTGTCTACAGAAAAATCTTTGACATTTTCAGATCACCATGGGAGGACGAGTAAACATTAGACTGAAATAATTTAGGCTACTAATTAAAAGGCAGATGCCTATATTAGCTTTATTAATTTTGTTTTAAAAAATGGATTCTCTTTTTTAAATTTGGACAATTTTTACTTAAACAATATTATGTATTACCAGCAACAAAATAATCTGCCTAATATTATAATTTTATGTTCTAAATTTCGTCTGAAAATAAGGGAGTTCTGTTTTCGGAGGGATGTCTCCGGAAAATGGATATAAAAGGGACAAGGGGGGGGGGGTGAAAAAGTGCTTATTTTGGGGGACGGCCTTAATGGATGCTCCCTTAATGTTATATTTTAATTATTTTAAATAAACTTTTTTAAATAAAGTATTTATTTATATTAGTAACTGCTAAATGACTCTTTATGATTAACTTGTTAGTATCTCAATATATTTATTTTAAATATTTTGTAAATTTATTGTCTATATTCCTATAATTTTATCATGCGGATCACATACAAAAAAATTAATTTCCATTAAACGCCGTGCTGTAAAAGGTTGCCAACTCCTGTGTTACAATAAGAAACTACATATATTCCGTGATATTAGAGAATATTAGAATTACCTGATAAGCTTTCAAAGTTCAATTAAAAATATGTCAAATTTATATTAATTATGATAATCTCGTTTATTGTAAAAACTGAAACAGATATACATAGAATTATATATTGTCAAAAGTTAAATATGTAATTAATATTATTAAATCAATATATAATTAATATAAATCGTTTTAAAATGTATAAAACTTAATATGTGACATGACAATTATTATATGATTATTGAATTTCTTTGAGAATGAAATTTATTTAAAAAAAATAATTTTGTATGTAAATTCCAGTTCAATAAATTATAAAAATGTAAAAAAATTTTCTTACCAAAATCGTTAAATTTGACAAGAGATTTAATGTTTTTGGCAAATTCTTTAATGTATTATAACTGCATGATAATGTTTGTAATTCCAGACAATTTTCAATTTGAGCTGGTAGTTTTTGAATTTTATTTTTGTTAATATTTAAATACTTTAACTGCGTCAAATTTGTTATAGAATCCGGTAAAGAGGAAATGTTGTTATCGCTGATATCCAGATGTGAGAGTTTATCAAGTAGAGAAATATCATTACTGATAAAAGAAATTGAATTAGCAGTTAGTATTAATTTAGTAAGAAATACATCATCCCACCAACTGCTATCATCTTGCTCAAAATTAATCGATTTTTCATCATTTGTATTAGGTATATTTATTTTATAAACACTATTTGGTATTTCAGAAATATTTCGATTAGCTAAGTTCAATGAACCCGACTTCTTTGCTTGTTTCAATAAATTCTCGAATGCTTTATTGCTTTGTGATTCCTTATTACCAATATCAATGAATAATGAATTGTCATTTGATTGATTTAACTTATTTTTCGATCGGAATTCACGAAATTTTGACATTTTTTACTAAAAATTAAAAAATAGTTAATTTTTATTAACAAGATTTTGTTATAATGCAAAAATAGCTAAATTTAACAATAAAAATAATTCAAAAGTTAATAATTAATTGAGTACAAAAATTTATTATAAATACTTGAATAAGAATTAAAAATAATATTTTGATAAAAATTGAAATATTTAATAAATAATCATTTAATTAATATTTAAACAAAAGCTTAAATAAATATTTCGATTAGATTACAATGAAATTGTAACCAAAATAAAGACAAATATAGCTATAAGTGATTTGAAATTTTCAAAACTTATGATTAAAACCACTTTGATCGCTCACCTAGATAAGAACTGATGACTCGAAACAATAAGTCGTGTGTTCGCATAATGGCAATAAATTTAATTTTTCCGCATTTAATGTGATTATTTTGTCAATTAAATCAAACAGATTTTTTCGCACTAAATAATTTAAATTAGTAACCATCACTGGATTGAATTTTTTCTTTTAAATCTTAAGAGTAACGACAAAACCTATTTTAGAATGTCCAAAGACATAAGTCAAATAATCATTACTTACGTTATATTTTTCTTTAAACCTTTAAGTAATTTGAATGGATAATAATTCATGCAGGAAGGTTACAACTACTGAATTATCAAACCAATATGCGAATTGAAAAGGTAGTTAGATTTGGGGTAAATCATCATTTAATTACGTAACTCAGAGTTGAGGGAAACCGATATAGGACTTTGACTATTTCTAAGGTTACGTATACCTTAGCAAAATTACAGATAGATGGAGCAATTAATGAAATTTTTTGAGAAATGCGCTCAACCTAGGGCAAAATATTTCCAAAATAGTCTAGTAGTCTACCCAACTTAGGATTGAATTAAGCAATTATTAATTTTTCGATATAGGCCCCTCCATCTTACCCCAGTTCATCGAAGCATCAAATAGCCCGTAGAATTTATCGGTGCACAGTTAACTTGTATAATTCATTTAACTATTGTATAAATTGTTCAATTGGAGTATCAACTCGGATAAATAATGTTTTTATTTATATTTAATGAGCCCACGGGCTAACATCGTCAACAACGGGAGGTCTCTCTGTTACTGTTGGGCTGATGGTCAAATAAATAATAATAATCAGATTAATAATTAAATAAGAAATAGGGGGAGAGAACTAGCCCGGAGAAAGACAAACTAGAAAGAAATAGCAGAAAATTAATAAAAAGTACCTAAGATAATAGAAAATATTAAATAATAAAAAGAAATAGCACGAAAAATGAAAATAAAGATATGAAACCCAAAATAGTAATAATAATTAAGAAAAACGCGAAAAATTACCTAAAAATCAACTAAAGAAAGGAAATTAAGAATAGAAAAATTAATTAATAATAAAATTATTAAAAATAATGAAGAAAGTATAAGAAAAGGATGTTACATGCCAGGTGTTATAATTTATGCCATGTGACAATATAATTCGGAATGATGCCATCGTGAGGACCATGTTGGAATGGATGCCTCTTAGTTTTTGTTATTCTTTATGTTGATGGGATGGTCAATGTGTTACAATAAATCATTTGAATCACGAAATTTCCTATTGAATTTAATTGAGGAAAAATGCATCTGACGAATGCGAGCTAATGATTAAATGGATCGGGTTTGAGAAGCTGTATAGTCAGCCGAGGCATAGCCAGAAAAGAGGAGATGATAGATAATGAAAGCGTTGGAATACTTTTCGAATGAAATAATTGAACTAGCAATGAAGTAGGTTAGATTTTGACCGACATTTCCAGAGATAGATTTTGTAGTTCGTAATCCCGAGGCATTTTTCTAGAATTTGTTACCATTTTGAATATGAAAATTTTTATTGACTATTTATTACTTAATATATTGGGGATTGATTAGTTGGGAGGACGTCCGGAATTGTCGATGCTTGCATTGATAAGGCACGGATCGTCTTGCTGGATGATTGATCCTGGTGGTGATGAGAAGGAGTAGTGGAACGAAGTGTAATACGTGGGAAATACAATCTGATTCTCCAGCTCGGTGACGGAAATGATCTTATCCACGTCTTCTAACTCATATCTTAAAGTAAAGCAAAAGGAAATTAGAATGAAAATGTCTAGAAACTTACTTTCGGATCTAGACGTGGAAAAATTTCGTTCCATTGCAACGCAGTAATCGTTAATTTAGCTCTTCAAACACCCGATTTTCTCCAAAATTGTACTTTAGTAGGTTTCGATGCCAACTAGGGGGCAACCATCACTGTCTGATTTTCTACACTTATAGTCATAAAATTACGTACACAGTTTACCCGAACTGTCCGAAGCTATCTTATCAACTGATCAATCATGTCATAACTAACCCGACATTTCCACAGTAGCCTGCAACAAGAACCATGACCTAATCTAAACAGCTGATAAATAGCAGTAACTATTCCACAATCGACCTGATAAACATTCACATAGCTGATAGACCACCACCGACGGATAAACATCTCCATGTACAGTAGGTTTGATGATAATCTCCAATATTCCACAACAATAGTAGGAGGCATAACCACGGCAGATTGCATAACACCCACGTGTGAAAATTTGACAGCAGACAGGTGTTCGAGAGAAATCAGTAGTCGCATAAAAGATAGAGTCATAATAAACTGCAGACATACTCTCTCAGACCAACATGCACACATTTTCGGGTAAATCAAATCCGGATAAGTTTCTCTGTTACACCACCTTGACATACTCCTATCACCCCGAGCGCGAAGTGGGAAGCGGCAAAAATAAATAAATCTGATTATCTAACACGTTCGAATAACGCAGGCGATAAATTCCCTCTTATCAAAATCTTTAATTCAGTCGGGTAAACCACAACAGCGGGCAATACACCACTATTATTTTGTCTTAATTGGATTTTGATTTAGAATAAAATCGGAAAAGCTAATGTGTTTGTAAACTATTCGATATTTTACTAAGTATTCACACATTCGAGAAAAACCCATTCGTGACTACCTGCTGTCATTTTCTTCACGTCGATGAACTCATTGTCGAAACATAGATTAAATTCCCTCAGTAAATTATACGGGGTGGAAATTCTAATTAAAAATTTTCTTCACAAAGTAAATAACCTACGACTAACCTTAAATTTGGATAAATTATCACTACGCTTGAGCGATGACCTAAAGCCTAGGTAATTAAATCCAAAATCAAGGATCGAATTCCAGTGTTTCATGATCGGAGCCCTACCCCATCCCTTTCAAAATGCGGACAAAGTTATCAATTTTTCCTTTCATAATCTAGATTAAGCTGAATGATGCATGATGAGTACGAGGATTGGGTCTGTAATAGAGATTTTCGGGGGGTGAGACTGCGCGGAACCTGATTTTTAAGACGGAGTATTTTAATTATTTGATATAATTTCAGTAAATTTTACAACAACAAATGTCAGAACCAAACCTTCCTCCAACCGGCCCGAGACCGTGTTTCTCGCGCGCCGACAAAAACGTCCAACTGAAAAAGTCGGCCGAATATATAGGGTCGTTGAAACGCAAGATAGACACTTTGGAGGGTACGTGGTTCACTCCAGCCAGTATGAAGGAGGCCCAAATCGTGTTTATTCTGAAGCCGAATTAAAAGCGCGCATAACAGAATACCCAATCGCAGACAAGGGAAATCCTTTCCCCATACATCATGACTTGATTCATCAGAAGCCAGTTCAACCTTCTTGTTGTGGCGCTCATGGCCCAAACACTTCGTCTCCAGTCATGACCAACATCTCAAAGGCAACCATACCAGTAGCTACGCAGCCAGTCATAAATCCGGCAAACCTCTCAACTTCTCAGTCGGCCGTTCCACCGGTACCTGGTAAGCAGAATAGGAAGAAGCGGCTAACCCGGGCCGAAAATACGAAGAAACGTCGCGAAGAAATTGCGGCCCTCGAGGCAACCTTATTCGCGGCCACTCAGGCTTAGGAAGTACCTCCTACAAATACCGTGATACCGGTCAAAGTTGCACCTGTCACCGTCTCTCTGCCACCTCTCGACCCCGCTCTGGAATATGATATTGATGCGATGTTAGCGGAGGGGAGATGCAATAGTCAATCATCCGACCCAAATACCTCTCCATAAAAACTTCCCCAGGAAGACCAATGCCTGTTATCATTAATGAACAATTCTAGGTTGTGTGTTTTGATGTAACTTCAAGGCGGATTTTATTCCTTCTCAATTGTTTTTTTATGTATGTAGTATGGAATCGATTTTATTGTAATTAAATAATTTACTTTGCTTCGTTATTTGTGGGAATTTTGATTTATCGCTATAAGGACTTCGGCGCAACGGCATAGACAGATTGAAAGACCTCACTTGGACCAGAGGCAGATTATTGAATGATGTAAGTCCTTCTAGGGCATTCCGGAGTAGTTTTAGCAATAAAGCTCACCTGCTCACAGGTTCCAACCTCGGTGTACAGCACCAACATGACTCGTTGTCATGGGTACACGAGAGGGAATATTCTAATAAATCGTTTGGGCGTCTGGGTTGAATAACTCAAATTACAACGGTAACCCCTAGTTGTACCAGTCGACAAATGACCTACCCAGGTGCCCAACATTACAGATACATGAGAAATTCGTTTTTCCTTTTCTTTTGTCTGTGGTTAATGACCACGGGGAATGATCAGATATTCTTAAACGCTGTCATATATCCACTTTTGTTGCATAGACTACTGTCATTACTTGTTCATTTCATGAATGTCAAAGAACCCAGCAACCACACCTCTCCGGCCATGTTTCTCATGCGCCGACAAAAATACAGTTATCAAAACTCTACAGACCCAAATTGGTTTACTAAAGAAGAAGGCCAACCATCTTGAATGGACGTGGTTCGCGCCCGCACAAATGAAAAAAATGCCGATGAAGTTAGTGCGGATCGAGTATTGTCGCGATAATCTTATCAAACAGAGTCCTACCCAGCGGCTACTCATCAAAGAGCAATCTGAGGCCTTGCACAAAGTATATGTGCAAGCGATCCTTACCAAAAAGATCGCGACCGCGCCTTTCACGGAAGAGGACAATGTTTTCCCATTGCATCACCAGCCAACCGCAATCAGTCGACTTTCGGGTAAATCCTGCCCTAGCTGTGTGGATTCGCTCTTGTCGCCATCCACTTCGGAGATTCTTGTCCCGGGGATCAGTCAAGTGACCCAAAAACCCGTTCCTTCTGCAGAAAAAAGCACCCTCCAGAGTCACCGATTAAGCCCAAACGCCGGAAACCAACCCGAGGGAAAGGAACAAGAAGAGGAAGATCCTGCAAGGTGAGCGGGAGGCGAAATTAGTCGCTGTAGCTATGCAAGTCAATCAGTAGGCGCCAACAGAAAATCCAACTCCGTCTCATCTACCCTTCCGAGTTATCCCGCCGTCCAGCACTTCTTTGGAAGAAAATTCGAGAGATTTCTTTGACCTGGACCAGATTTTCGCCCCAGCTTCTCCGTCCATATTATAATACTCAACGCGGACCCTGAACTTGTAAATATGAAAACTGAATGGGATTGTCATCTACGAAACTATCTTTATCTATTTGTGTTATCCGGATGGGCTGTAGAAGTGTCGATTGTTTTGTTTTCTTTGGCTACGTGTTATATCCTCTAATAAATGTTTTGTGTTTATGCGGGGTTGTGTTTTAAAGTTCCCATAATATGACTGAATCAAGCGAGATTGGTGTTGGGGTTGTGTAGTTGATGGGAAAATGAAAGAGCACAGATCAATGTTTCGATAAGTGAGGTAAGTCCTTCTATCGGCAGTCAGGATATGGGTAAGCCTAGATATGGTGAAGGAGTAGTCCTAAGGCAGGGTCTCACCTGCTTCACCATATCCCGTCATCGTGGCACAGCACCAACATGATATGAACCATGCGTGTCAAGGGGGGTTTTGGCTAAATAGTTGACGAATAGCGCTTATTTATTTCGATTGACCTTCATCCCCTAATAGCGAACGAATGTGTGTTGACCTAGTCGACTTCCCAACAATAATACAATCGATGTTGATGAAAATCATTAAAATGAATATTTATTTTTCATTTGTTTTATTTAATACCTATAAAAGTTATTTTGTAGTTGGATTTGATTGGCTACGAAAAGATATTAATTTTAACATTACAGATCTTGCGAAGAAATATTATTTTAAAATATTACTGTTAGAAAATAATTTAATATTTAAAAAAAACTTTGAATAAAAATAAAATATGAATAAATATTACCTGGAAATCAGCATCTGACAAAATGAGAGCGTGATTTATCATCTCTAATTCTTCAGTATTTAAAAATCCAGATTTTCCATCGATAACAGACGAGTAGAATTTTACTCAATGATAGGATTTTTGAATAATAGTTTGATGATAAATCTGATTCAGTTAGGTCAGAAAAAGTTAATTCCACAAAATCGTCTTTATTATCCTCAGAGGGAAGTGTGAATCCGTACATATGTAATAATTGATTTTTCGATAATTCACCATATATATTGAATATTTCTTCGCCCTTTTCAATCTGTTTCGTAGCAACCATTACTAGTTGAAATGACATATTTATTAATCTATAAAGTAAAAAAATCAAATGAAATCTAACCTGATAGCTGGCGGTAAAATAGGACCCCCCAGATAAAATTCACCAATGGAATTTTATCTTTAACGAATTGTCTGCTTTTAAATTATAACCAATTAAATGATATAAACCCAAATTTATGAAAAGCATTTTATTTTCTTATCAACATTTAGGGTAAATTCGAATTTTATGGAAAACAATTAATTTCATTATATTTATTTAAAGATATTAACATTTTTAACAAGAAAAATATAACCCCACATTTGGAAAAAGAAAATTGATTAACAACTTTTTATTAATATTAGTGTAGTGCTTCTGACTTCCACATTAATAAAAATATCAATTTAATAATTGAATTTAAAAAATATTATTAAATTAATTAAATAAAAATTAAATTAATTGTAACTAAATCAAATTGAAATCATTGTTTAAACAATCTTTTTTTTTCAAAAAAAACACGATTAAAAACAATTCATGAATCATTTGACTTCTCAAGCATTAAATCTCATCAAAACCAGTAAAGAAAATATGCCGAAAATTTGCTGGGTTATTGGGTCCTTGGTGAAATTTAAATCTAACGAATCATTTCTCTGACTCCAAGCTTGCATTTCGTTGACCCGCAAATAAAAATTAACACTGAAAATATCACAAATATTTTCACAATAATACAATTTGCTTAACAACCTCACTATCGATAATACAGTGCGTATTACAACACTATTACAAGAATAGCACACGCGTAAAACCTTGATTTAACAAATTTCTCACAGCTGAGGAGTGTAATAATTGGTAATTTGACTGGTTGTTTTCTGTTTTGACTTGGATTTACTCGCCGAACTTTACTGTGTTATCAACTGAATAAGCTCCTGCTACTAATCCTTTTATTACTGCTTTCTCTTTAAGTTTCTCTGTTTCAATTCTCTTCAAATTCTCAAAATAAATGTCGTCGTATTATTTCAAGTATTCTGTCCTTTGTCGCAATATTCTGTCACAAATCTTCTGTCGCAACTCTGTTCCACAGTATTTATTCTGACTCAAATGTTTCCTCGCAAATATTCTCCTTTGACTGTTTTCCTCGTAATTGTTCATTTTAATTGTTCTCCAAATTGTTCTGTCTTCTTCTGCTGTGCTTCCTACTTTTATACCTCGTCACTTTGTGGCACTTCAGTTTATCTTTAATTTCCCATTTTTTCTCCAACATAATTTCCCAACTTTTCCCTGCAACCGAGTTATCTTTGACAGCTGTCGAGATATTTTCTAGTTTTCCATTTTTGCGGCTCCGGCCTGTTTTCTTTTTGTTCCCGTTTTCTCTGACAAGCTGCCGAGATAAGTACATTATTGTTATTTCTGTTTTTATCCAATTTTGAAATTTCTTTTCCTTTTGTACTAATTAATTAGTACTGACATTTGTTTTTGTTTTCTTGTCTGATTTCTTTTGTTTCATTCCTCTTTCTCATTTCTCATTTCTTTTTACTTCCGTTTTCTTTTCCGAGTTCCGATAGATCGTCCCGTTTTTCATGACGATTTTCCCCCAAGTAATTTTATTTATTTATAAATTTGCTATTTAGGTATCCTCAACAATTGTAAGTAGACTTTATTGTATCTATCATGGTTAATAGATTGTTGATTGTTGTTTTTTGGCTTTCTGATTTACTTCAAAGTGAAATCATTTTGGGCATTAGGTAGAAATGCATTTATGTTATAGATTTTTCTGGCCCACTTCACTAGAAAGTAATATGATACGTACAACAGGAAGTAGCAGTTCTATTAGTACATTAATATAGAGTAATTTTACAGCGCCGTTTATCAGTATACTTCCTGTGACCCGTGTTGAAGAGTATAGCTTCCAAGAGGGGGTATTTATGAAAAATTATAAATTAGGTTTTTATAATTTAAATGTATATATATATATATATATATATATATATATAGAAAAAGAACTGTTCGGACAAAACGAAAAAATAATAAACCCTAGAAAACTTTAAAACACGGTTTTTACAAAATTTATATCCAAAGGAGTTCGTAGAAAAATACTTTTTGAGTGAATATAACTCTAATTGGCATAATACACAAAAGGAACATGTCAATAAGCCAGTAATATACCTACGCTTCCCTTTTTTAAACAATAGGACATGTAATACAATCAGCGCTTACATTCGCAATATGGAGTTCATATCGCCCAATTTTTACAACCGCTGAACCTTTGAAATCACAGCTTCGTAAGTCTCAAAAATCTCTAACATCAGATCTATTTCAGCGAGATTGTATATGCCAATCTTCCACCAAATGTTTCTACTTCTCAAAATAAATAAATTTTAATTTTATAAGTTTATTATAAGTTTCATATATATACATATTATTATTATAAGAGCTTTTATTTCTTCACTGATTATTTTATCCATTGAATTGAAAAGAGAGTTTGAAGACCATAAATCAGTATATATCGATGTTTGTTGATACTCACGAATTTTCGGCACTGCCTTTTTCAAGTGAATTCTTTGAATTTCTTGAATTTTGAAAAAGGCAGTGCCGAAAATTCGTGAGTATCAACAAACATCGATATATTACTGATTTATGGTCTTCAAACTCTATTACTTATAAAATAAAATAACACAAACATTTTTTTTATTTATTATTTAAAAAATAATATTTTAAGAAAACTAACGCATCAAGTGTATTGTGGTGCATAGAATTTCTAATTTTGGTGCAAAAATTATTAGCAACACTAAATACACGTTCACTTGCAGTTGAAGTGGGTTTAATCGTTAATAATGCTTTATATAATTTTCTAGATTTGGCGATGCAATGATTCCTTAGAAATGTCTTTCGGGCATGAACTGCTATAATGGAAGATATGCTTTTTTGCAATTCTATAATTAACGGATCCGTTATAACAGTTGAGGAAATTGTGTGAATGTCACTATTTACAAGTACATCGGATGATTCGCCTGTTTCTGTTATATCAGGTCTTTATGGGAAAAGCCTTCCTTTAATATCAATATGCGTATGCAATTGTGGAAGCTTTGAATATATATATATATATATATATATATATATATATATATATATATATATATATATATATATATATATATATATATATATATATATACTTGAGTTGAGATAAATAATGTTTAAGGAATCACTGTAGTTTGTATATAAGTTAACAAAGAGACTAAATTTTGATTGCGTCTTTCTAATATTCTTTTAGTTAATAAATTTCTCATTTCAGAACTAAAAGAAGATTCATTTATTTTTAACTACTCAAATAAAAATTGAAATACTCTTTCTGTCGTTAAAATTGTTGCATCAGTTTTGATTAATTCTTTAACGCTAACTTCTAATGGTTTCAGAACATGAACAATATTTTCTAAAATATTAAAATTAATTTCATTATATAAAAACTCCTGGTTAATATCAGTAGTGAGAAGTGAGGAGTATAAACCAAGCCAAATATACAGTATTACGGAATATTTGTATGGGTACCCTAGGGGGGTGGTATGGTGTTGCATAATTTTGTAAAGTTACGTAATCATATATAAAATGACGTAATTATATTTTTGATTACGTAATAATTGGTTTTTTAATTTACGTCATAATTGACCCTCCTTATATAATAATTGACCTTTGACCGCTCACATCATATTTAACCTTTGACCCCTTTTATAATAATTGACCTTTGACCTCTTACGTAATAATTATACTTCATTAGAGTAGTGGGGAGTATAAACCAAGCCAAATATCCCTGGAAAAAATTCAATACATTTTGATAGAGTAGTGAGAAGTGAGGAGTATAAACCAAGCCAAATATACAGTATTACGTAATATTTGTATGGGTACCCTAAGGGGGTGGTATTGTGTTACATAATTTTGTAAAGTTACGTAATCACATATAAAATGACGTAATTATATTTTTAATTACACAATAATTGATTTTTTAATTTACGTCATAATTGACCCCTTTATGTAATAATTGACCTTTGACCTCTTACATCATATTTAACCTTTGACTCCTTACATGATAATTGACCTTTGACCTCTTACGTAATAATTATACTTCATTAGAGTAGTGAGGAGTATAAACCAAGCCAAATATCCCTGGAAAAAATTCAATACATTTTGATAGAGTAGTGAGAAGTGAGGAGTATAAACCAAGCCAAATATACAGTATTACGTAATATTTGTATGTGTACCCTAGAGGGTGGTATGGTATTACATAATTCTGTATAATTTTATTATAGATATATATTTATTGAATTATAAACATATATAAGAAAAAGTCATACATACATTTTTGAACCCGAGTACTATAATGATGACAATGAATGTGATAAACACTCGGTTATAATTCACACACAGATAATAATAATAATAATAATAATAATAATAATAATAATAATAATAATAATAATAATAATAATAATAATAATAATAATAATAATAATAATAATAATAATAATAATAATAATAATAATAATAATAATAATAATAATAATAATAATAATAATAATAATAATAATAATAATAATAATAATAATAATAATAATAATAATAATAATAATAATAATAATAATAATAATCACAATAATAATAATAATAATAAAACCTTTTAATAACTAAATTGTTCACAACAATAAAAATTTGACTATTTCACAATAACAACGTAAAAGGCAAATGATATTGATAAAAAAAAATTATATAAAACATTTTATTTCAAGTTAAATACATCTGTGTAGTAGGCTTTACGCATTTCAGCTAATAAGATATGGACTGATTGATCCCTTTTAAAGTCGTGACAGCATGGACACCCATTGGGGCATGACAATCTCATAGAATCTTTGCAAACAATGCAATTTTCGATGCATCTAGTGTCAGACCTTAGAACCATATCATAGTGCAACTCTAAAAGTTGTTCTATAATAATACCTGTTAAACGAAATATTTTATTTATAAGTAGCTCTGGTGCACAATAATCTATGGTATTTCTTATTCCTGGGTATAATTCTTGAAACTTCTTTAAAATTACTTCAAATAAGTAAACTAGATATAAAGATTATTAATTATAAATAAAAATATATTCTTTACCTTTTGACATTTTTTCTAACTACTAAAAACAAAATCAATACAAACAAAAAATTAATTAATTAATTAACATTTTAATTTCTGAGATAATGTTCTTTACATAGTGATTATAGTCTAGAGTTTTTATTCCAAGTAATACAACCTTCCCGCTTGAAAATACATTAACACAAACTGGATTATACTTTTGAAGACGTAAGGCAGGAAATATTTCCGGTTCAAACATACATTTAGCTTTATGTTGTAATTCGTATAAATTTATAAATTTACCGATATCAGCAGTTACTGTAATGGACTGAATTTGTAAATCTTGTATCTTATATTTCAAATCAACTAATTTAAGAGGTTCTTGCATCCCATTATCCGACATCTACCCGACTTGAAAAATATAATTGGATACTTCCCACTTCTATCCACAACTTGTTGGGGTTTACCTAATGGGAATTTCATGTTTTTGACTAAACACTTACCTTTATAATTAATGTTGCTCAATAATAATGAAGTCATGTAATAAAATTTAAATTATTTTTATATACTTATAATAATAAATTTAAACAAATATAAACAATAATATTAATGAAATGAGATTAATTAAGATATAATTAAGAAATGATGCCGTTTATCAAATTGTAGGTCCCAGTGGTAGTGAAAAAACTTTATTTGTTTGTAAATTATTACAATCGAATATGTTCAAATCAAAATTTAATAAAATATACTGGCATAAGGGAGCTGATGATGAGCATGGTATGACACAAGATCAGTTTTGTAAATTAAAAATGAATATAATGAAGGGATTTGATAAAAATTGGTCATCTAGATTACATCAAGGTGATGCTATAATTATTGATGATTTATATCAGGAAGCAAATAAAGAGAAAGATTTTAATAATTTATTTACAAAAACCAGTAGACATATCGGAGTAACGGTTATTTTTATAACACAAAATTTATTTCATCAAGGCGGAAGTCATCGAACGCGTAATTTGAATGTACAATATTTAGTTATTTTCAAAAATCCTCGAGACGCAACTATAATTGATTTCTCGCAAGACAGGCTTATCCTAATGATAGAAGATATTTAATTGAATCCTTCCAAGATGCAACAAAGATAGCACATGGGTATTTATTTTTCGATTTACTCAACAATGTCCAGATGATTTACGTGTTAGAACAGATATTTTCAATGAAAAAGGTGTTACGATTTATAAACAAAAATGAAATACATTATTATTATTTAAAAATGTCATTTAAAAAAGTTATAGTTCAACGTGAAAAAGTTACAAAGCAGAAAGAAAACAAAAGAAATACTAAACGGAAAGAAAAAACTATAAATAAGACTAAAAAATCAATGAAAAAGAAGAGTTGGATTAAATTATAAACAAATTAATTAATAAAATACATCATTGACAATGAAATTACAACGTAGCTTACCATATTTTAACGCCTTGCTAAAGGCTCCAAATAATAAAAGGACGAGTATATTACAAGCTTTTCCATCATTTGTTATTGATGATTTACTCGAAGCTATTGTTAACATAGTTCGTGGTAATGTAAATATTAGTAAAGCTAAAAGGTTTGTATTAAAAGACATAAGAAATCTCTTTTATCATTAGTTAACACAAAAATCGAAATCTAATGAGAAAAATAATGTATAAACAACAAGGTGGATTTTTAGGTACATTAATTCCAATTGTATTATCGGCTATAAGCACAATTTCGTCATTAAATTCTTAAAATATAATATCATAATGGGTGCTAAGAATTCATTACCGGATAAACATAATTTAGATTTAAATATATTAACATCATGTTGTAATAATGAAGGAAACATTTTCCAAAAAGGTCAAATCAAAGAAGAAAATATTAGAGAAAAAACTCAAAACAATTTGGACAAACCCGAAAGATCCAGATGGTTTTGGTGGTGTAGAAAAACTTGCAAAAAGAGTAAATAAATCAAAGAAAGAAACTCAAAAATGGTTATCTAATCAATTAGCCTACAGTCTAAATAAACCAATGTTAAAAAGATTCCCCACGAGATCTTATAAAACATTTGGTGTTAATGGATTTAATGGAAATGATTCCATTTTCAAAAATTAATAAAGGATACAAATATATTTTGACATTTTATTGATGTATTTAGTAGATACGCTCGTGCTATCCCAACAAAATCTAAATCAGCTAATGAAATGGCTGATGCATTAAAAACATTATTTGCTGACGGACAGCCTCGTAATTTACAAACAGATTTGGGTAAAATTATAAATTAAATAATTTTAATTAATTTTAAATTTAGGTAAAAAATTTTATAATAGCAAAGTTAAAGAAATTATCAAAGGAATAAATCATTACTCAGTATTTTCACAATATAAAGCAGCGCACGTGGAAAGATTCAATCGTACTTTAAGAGATCGTTTGAAAAAATATTTTGTATATCAAGGCAATAAAACATGGATAAATGTATTGTCGAAAATAATTTATAGTTACAATTTTTCACCTCATAGGGGAATAAATGGAATGAGACCAATCGATATTTATTCAACAAATAATATTGATACTTGGATATCACAACAAGATAAATCAAAAACAAAAAAGCCGAAATATAAAGTAGGAGACCATGTTAGAATAAGTAAAATCAGTGCTTCTCCATTCATCAAGAATTTTGATAACAATTGGAGTGATGAAGTTTTTAAAATATCGAAAATAGATACTAATCAAAATCCGGTCATGTACTTTATTACAGATAATGAAAACGATCAAGTCAGTGGCAAATTCTACGAACCAGAACTACAAGTCATTCCATCACCCACAATCTTCCGTATTACAGTAATTCATGGGTACAATACGAATTTAAAAAATCATGCGAAGAAACTAAATACTTGAAAATTGATAATCAAAACAAAATCTTAGAAATTTTAAATTCTACATATAATCCAGATGTTGATGTGTTCTTGGAAAGATATGAAAACTTAGTGATAGTTTGTCCACATGTTCCATTTAAAATATCATTTCTTGACACCAAACATGCATCTAAGTTTGAATTAAAAACCATATCAATCATTAGCAAAACTGACCATTGTCGAATTAAACTACCTAAATTTACTGAAAATAATATCATTGAACAAATTGGGATAACTATAAATTATGATATCAAGACAAAATTCGAACATTATTTTGAAGATGAATTATTCTTAACTACTTTATCAGAGTTGTGAGGGTATTTAATGACAATTAATCCATTTCCATTTAAAGAAATACATCTTCAAAATCAAGAATTGGTAAAAATAACACTTGTAGATGATATTTCAAATATTACCTTTGATCAAAAATTAACAAAAGCTTTAGGATTAAAGAATCAAACTTATAATGAAAAAGACTTTGTTGGTGTGAAAATTCCAAAAATATTTAAAATTCATCAACAAATGTTTATTTATTCTAATATCATTGAACCAATAAATGTTGGTGATGTAAGAGTTCCTCTATTAAAATCGATATGGATTAAAAGATATGAACAGGGAGAGGTTGTACAGTTAGAAATAAAGAACCCAATGTACCTTCCAATTTCATCTTCATCTATAAACAACATTGAAATTAATATTCGCAACGATAGTGGAAATTTAGTTAAATTTTCAAAAGACACCAAAACACATTTAACACTACATTTTCGTAAAATAAATGAATAATCCTGATATTGTAAACTTTTATAGTAATAGTCAATCTGGTGGAGATTTACCATATTTTGTTGGTAAACAATATGGAACAGGTTGGTTAAAAACAATAGGTCGATTTGCTTTACCAATTCTTAGACGCATAGGTAATTTTGGTATGAAAACTGCACATGATGTAATAAATAACAATTCAAAAATTCTACCTGCTTTAAAATCAAATGTTTTATCTGAAATTAAACATTTACTACCTGATGTAATTCAACATTTGCCTACTGTAATTAATAAAGTATCTGATGTTTTTAATAAACAAGAGAATGAACAAAAAGGTGGAATGATTAAACGCAGAAAAACATTAAAGAAGCATATAAACAAAGAATGAAAGGCTTTGGAACTATATTCGAAAAATGATTAGTGCAAAATCTGAATTATGTATTTTTGATAGACCATCACCTCAAGCAGTAATTGAACATGGTTCATTTGAAGATATTTATCCAACGAATTCAATTACGGATACTGGTACCTCTTCAATTCAATTTTACATTAACGGATCTCAAACCGAATATTTAGATTTGAATGATACTTTACTTTATCTTCAGTTGAAAGTTGTAAATAATGTAGGTGAAAATATTTCTGATGATTCTGTTGTAACTGCAAACAATTTCTTTTTCCAAACTCTTTTTAAAGAAGCTGAATTAATTTTTAATTCTATTAAAGTTGAAGGAGGAAATGATACATTTGCTCATAAAGCATTAATCGAAACCATATTAAATTACAATCATGATACAAAACGTACATGTTTAGAAGGTATGGGGTACAGTGAAGATGATAATATAAGAAAAGCGTGGATTGCAAAATCTAAACCATTTTCATTATGTTCACCAATACAATTTGATTTTATGGATCAACCAAAATATTTATTACCTGGTGTTAGTGTCCAAATTAAATTGACGAGATCAAGTCCATCACATAGTTAACATGTACAAAAGTAGAACCTAAAATTGAATATTAGATGCAAAATTAATGGTAAGAAGAGTTCGAGTTGAACCATCCGTTTTAGCTGGTCATCAAATTGGACTTGCTTCAAGAAATGCAATTTATCCTTTGAGAAGCAAGGAAGTTGTCGAATTTTCGTTACCTACTGGATCTTCTTCTTTTTATAAAGAACAAATCTTTGGTGATCGGCGATTACCAAATTTTATCCTTGTAACATTTCAAAGAAATAAAAGAAATAATGGATCACTAACAAATTCTTATTCAATGTACGACCACAATAATATAAAATCAATAACTTTATTGAAAGGAAGCGACTATCGTGAAAAATATAGTCAAGATTTTGAAAATGATAATTATAGTACAAGTTATATGCAGTCAATAATTAGAAACATGGGTTACCTTAATAAGAATATTAATTGTGAATTAGTATGTCTGACTTTAAAGAAAAGTATCCATTCTTTACATTTGTATTGGCTCCAGACTTTGATCTTAATCAAGTCAATTGCCACAGCAAGGAAATTTAAGACTTGATATTAAATTTGGAACACCTCTAACAGAATCAATTTCTGTAATAGTCTATGGCGTCTTTGAAAAAGAGATTCAAATTACATCCAATCGTACAGTACTAGTGTAAATAAAGTTTGAAAATGATTGGCTTGAACTATAAACCAAATTAGGAAACAATAATTATTAAAAATGAAGTAAGAATTTCATTTTTATTACTTTAATTTATTGATAATAGTTCTATTCAGATTGAATACATAGTTCGAAGATTGTTCGGAGCTGAATTTCTTGGAGTTTTTCCATTAGATAAAATACCATATATTGATGTAAACAAGGCTTTAATTGTAAATACTCAATCTTGTAATCTCAAAGGAGAGCATTGGCTCGCAGTTTATGTGAAACCGGAAAAAATATATGCATTTGATCCCATGGGGTTTTTATTATCCTCCTCTATTAATATCAAAACTTCAATCATTGTTAATGCCAATTGAATATAATAAAATTCGCTATCAAGTCCATTGACAAAAACATGTGGGCAACATTGTTTTAGCGTGGTTGAAGTCAATGAAAGATCTTTGCATATAAGAAAATTTAATCAAATAAATATTATCTTGTTAGTTTGTAATTTTTTATGTCATCCTACTAGTAAATATAATTTAATGGTATGTGATTATGTGTTTGGTTTCTTGAATTTTATTGGTTACTATTTTATTGAATCATTGTTGTGTAATATGTAGTATATAAATGAAAACAATTCATTTAAAAGTCACTTTTATCAATACCCAAACTTTTTGTAAGTTTTATGTAATTAATTAATTAATAATTCTCTATAATGTTTTTCTAGGTAATGAATTGCAACAACAACAACAATTACAACAACTCAAATAACATGAATAACGTCAATAGCAAGATTTGCAACCACTCAAATAACATGAACAACAAAATCTTAAACACCAACAATGATAAAATGGTTCGAAATAATTCCAAGAAAATTAATGCAACATGATAAATGTAAGTATTATATATATTTTTTCAGTATTTAAAGATATTTTCATTTTAATTTAAATTAATATTAATTTAAATATTATATTTCATTTTAATTATTTTACAAATTTGAATTTAAATTAATTTACTCAAAGTAAAAATTAAAACAATTTTGAATTTATTAGATAATAATAATTTATGATTTTATTTAAATTTAATTATTTTAAATCAATTTAAATTTATCAATAAAAAAAAAATTTTTTAAATGCAATATTTTTAATTAAATTATAATGTATACCATAACATAAGAAACAAATAAAGACTTATAATATATTAGTATCAATTATTTTCCATATAGGGCTGATTGTTTTCTTTTCCTTCTTTAAAACCCTGAATTTGAATTTTTATCATAAAATGTGAATTTTCATTTTCTTTTTTAATATTTTCTAAAGCATAATCTTTATCACAATTCATAAATGTAAAGTTTTCATTGAATTGAATATTTTTATTGATAGCCAACAATAATTCTAAAATATTTTTTCTATCGATATCTCCAATTTTACCTACTTGTATATTATATAAACTCTGTTTCAAAGTACAGGTTACTAATAAAAAATTTAATTAATATTTGATTAAATGATATAAATATATTTACTTTAAATGAATAAGTATTGGGTATTTTAAATATTCCATAGAATATTGTAGGAACTGAACAGGAGATTTTCTAATAAGATTAACTGCCGATGTTGAATTTTCCTGTAGAATTAACTTTATTATATCTGAATTTACTTGTTTCCCATCTTTTTCACTGAACTTCTAAAATAATGATTAAGCAATACTAGATAATGATAAAAATTACTTTTTATATTGTTGCATCATTAAATATAATAATTTCATGCACTCAGTATATATATTAATTTTAAAATCGAGTTGACCAATTAGATTCTTTTTAACAAATCATTTTAATTTTATTGGATGAAAGATTTTATGTGTGTGTATAGTATTTTTGATTTTTTAAATATTTATTTCTAATATCCAATTTGTTATGTTCATATATTCATTTTTATTTATAATGCAATCCTTTGATAATTTCTTTTGAAACTTAGGTATCTTATATCCAAAGTTTTGTAATTCTTCCTTTCATGACAATGATTGTCATAAAACTATGGAAAAATACCATGGCCAACCCATAACCGTGTTATTTATTTTGTTTGCCCCATTGTAATTCACTGAAAAATTAAATTATTCTAACTTTTATGATCAACATAAGATCATTTAAATCGATTTAATCTTTTGAAGAAAAAACAAATTTTAAATTACCAAATAATTTCTCAATTAATAAAAGGAAATCTGATTTGCCTATAAGTAACCCTCGTCCATCTAAAATTAAAAATTTAAATAATAATGATCAAATTATTATTCTCTCGGATTCTGAAGACGATGATGTAGTTTTAAATAATATGGTAACTCTTCCTGATTTTGAAATGATGTGGATATAGATTTTCTATCTGACTCTCAAAATGGAGTTGATATAATAACTCTTTCTGACTCTGATGCCGAAATAATTAATGATAGTCCGATACAATATGGTGGATCATTAGAACCGGTTGTAAATTATGATTTACGTAAATCACATGCCATAGTTAAAATGATGGTTGAAAATTTAAATTTAAATTCTTTAACCGTACCCACGCCCTTAATTAATAAATTTAATAACGTTACCAGAGAAATGGGTTCTGTAAAGATTCAATTTTGTATAGAAGTGGAATTTGAAAAAGATGGAGAATTTCAATCTTTCGTCATTTCAAATTCTGCAAGACCCATGAGTGATACCTTTTTAGATGAAGGTATTGCTATTCTCAATGAGAAAATTACTTAATTAATGAAAAGGGAAGTAATTGGATTATTAATAAAATTAAGAAATACATTTTGTTATTACAAAATTTTCTCAATAAG